>JAODAL010017939.1:0-76187 GCA_025379985.1 Phyllomedusa bahiana | reverse complement strand
CGCCCAGAGGGGCCGAAACAGAAAAGGAAGATTTTTAACCGACAGTCCAGAAGTCATTTGGTTTCAATGCGCCGCTGTGGACAAAATTTCCCTCCCCGACCAGGCCAGGTCATCTTAAACTCTCTCTGATCTCAGGGGACTCTCTAAAAGGGGGAGCCCTCCCCTTTCCCCCTGAAGAGTTGGTAAATTTTCTGCTATGGAGGTTGCACCACCGGGTAAGCCACCGGCAGGAACGGTGTTACGCCAGGGGCATCCCGGGTTTTTTATTTACCGCCATGTAAATATGGTAACTTGTAAATACGTTTTGGGGCATCTATTAGGGTATTTCACACCGTTTATTTGGCTTTTTTGGGTCTGTTTTTTCGGGCCCCAAAAAGAGCTAAAAACCTCGCTGAAACCCCTTTTTAGAAGACGTTTTGATGAGTTTGATGACTTTTTTGGATGGGGTTTCCACCCTCAAATTAATAGCCAGGCAAAAACGTGCGAAAAACACCCCAAAAAATGTGCCATGCATATATACACTAGTGCAGAAATTTATGGCTGAAAGGGGCCAAACATATCACAATTGACTTGTTTGGTAGGTTTTACCCTAGGTATATGCAGCAAAAAAAATTTTCTAAATCAATTTTTTTTTTTTTTTTTTTTACTGGCTGTGGGTTGCACTTAAAATAGTGAAGGTGCCAGGGCAAACCCCGCTGCCAAAACCCACTTGGTGCAGAGGGCCCAAAAGGAGTCTGGGGAAAAAGCTGATGATTGCTTTTACCCACTTGGTGCGGGTTTAGGAGCCCCAATGTCCTGTAAAGCTGAAGGAAACCCCTCCCCTTATCAGCTTTCCTCCAAAGCTGTTACACAGATATGATAAGGGTGTACGGCTTTTTGCAAAAGAGGGTGTGTCATGTAAAACAGGAGGGGGGGGGGAGCTGTCCCACTGAAACAATTAAGGCAGCAAGCTGCAATTAAAAATCTCCCTGATGGGCACTTCCAAAAGTTGGCAAGTATGGTGCAGGTCCAATATGTAGGAGCAGCTCCTATCACACTTTAATGGCTTTTTGTATGGATATACCATTAAAGTGTGAAATGGGAACACCCCTTTAATCCACTGAATTGAATTTCTATTGCCATGTGCTGTGGAGAATACAAAACTTCTTGTTGTCCCTGTGTCAATTTTAATATACCTGATGTCCTTAACCAGTTCCTGACCGGGTCTTTTACCCCGTTGCTGACCAGACTCATTTTTTTTTCTTTAGTACATGCGGGTTTGAATGCTATAATGCTTTGTCACACTTAGTTATTCTACTAATTTGTTTACCTTTTTCTGTTACATGTAAGGTTTTATTTTTATGTAATTTCTCCATTACACTTTTTAATAATAATATCAGGGAAAAAAGTAAAAAAAAAATTTTACAAAAAAAGATGCACTACAGTAAGTCAAGTTTTGTAATTGTGTCACTTTTCTGTCACCGCCATTCTTATATAGGTGACATAAAGTTTATCTGGGCTAGGCTAGAAGTTATCTTTTGAGCTGTCCATATATTTTTTTAAGTATTAATTTTAAACATTGTTCCCCCAATTAGGTAGACAAAAATCCTAAGCGGGTATTTTTACATATTTTTTTAATGATTTCCCCTGTAACTGGGGCTGGTTCATTAGTCCTGTTACAGGTGAAATACACCCCTTGTAGTCACTGTAGATCTGGGTCTGATAAGATCCAGCAGCTCATGCAGTTACTGAGCCCTGCCAATTACATGACTGCAGTGGCCAGAAAGCAGAAATTTTTAAGGCTTCCTATAAATCTGTGTACATACAGTACTTGGTGAGACTATGATCATGTGATTGCTGGGGTTTGGTAACTGATAGCCGGCTCTCCACTGTCACAGCTGCAAAATCTGTATGGATATTTTAGAATGGGCATGCAGAGTTAGATGTGCACCAGCCTGGATACTTAAAGGGGTTTTCCATGAAGTAAAATTGATGTGGGAAGTTTGTAAATTGAATAATAAACATTTTCACCATTCATCATTATTAAAAATTCTGCACTGTGTTTGTTTTAGCTGCTCCTTTAGTGATCCATTGTTTACAGCTCGTCTCCAGGGGATACGACCAAGGCTGAGAGCTCCTCAGTCCTGGTCGCACATGCTCAGACATCACCTCTCCTCTCAGGCAGCTACTAAGTGTTCATACCCAAGGTGTTGTCATTCTACTCCTGTCCTCTGTACTCCTTAGTAATTAGTCAAACAGTGCAAATAAATTAAAAAAAGAAACCTCAATGTGGTATGTGCATTGATAAAGAGAAATAAAATCCACAAGCTTGGTCCCTGCAGGGATTTGAACCGAGGACCCTTGTGCATGGAGGCAAAAGTTTTACCTCTGAGCTACAATGTAGCTACTTAAAGTTCAACACATAAACAGAACTTTATTTGACTAAAGAGACGAAAGGCATGGTGATGTCATCCTGCTGGGTCACATGATATGCAATTCAAACCAAATCAACACACGCCTCTTCTGAGCACACAGAGCTGAAGAGCTGGATGCAGGAGGTATGAAATGAGATCATGGCAAAACCCATTTAAAGTTAACAAACAGTCGGCATCTGGTTAAAGAAACTCAGATGGAAGAACCGAGAGCAGATTTTCAGCGTTCATGGATGAGTGATGAATACAAACAATCAGTATTGTATATAGCATCAAAATTTTAATTTCTTGTTTCTTATATAGCACCAACATATTCAGCAGCATTGCCACAGTTCACCTGTTTTCCCCAAAGGAACACAATCTAATTTCTTTGTCTCAGACATACACATACTGGGGTCAATTTCATAGAAAGCCAATTAACCTATCAGTATGTTTTTGGACTAATGGAGAAAAGCTATGCAAGCGAAGGGAGAACATAAGACTCCATGCACATAATGCTCTTTTGGGTTAAAATCTCTTAGACTGAAACCCAGGACTCCAAATTCAACAGTTTTTAACCACTGAGCCACTGCCATATGTGATATAGTCCGAAATTGTTCAAAAGGAGTAATTATGAATAAATTGAACATATCAATTATAATATGAAAATGGCAATGTTCTAATATACATTTTAATGCTGTTACCATATCTGCTTGATGTTATGAATGGAAACATTTATTACTGATATTAAGAGGCTGAGAACCCTGTCCTGACTAAGTTCTTCTGATTAATACATGACAATGTGTCAGTAAGGAGCTATCACTCTGGAGTCCAGGTCGGAAGAGACATTCGGGCTGTGTTTATCCCACAGAGGATTGCCTGGACAGACAGATTTCATAAGGCAGTGACACTTCAGATACTAACATCTTAAAGATGCCTACAGGAAATTATAGGGGTTGTATGATTCTATATTTAATAACAAATTAATATAGGATGGTGCTGCTGTAAAATACAACAAAAAAAATCATACTCACCTTTGTCCTCACTTCCATTCCAGCGCTGCCTCAGTCCACTGTCTCCCCTGGCCTTCTGTTTACTTCCCATTCCAAATAGTCGGATCATCACTAGTACAGCCACTGATTTGCTGCACCAGTCACTGAAGTAATGACCCAGAACCCCGTATCTATTGACATCTTAACACAAGCTCTGTTTGGGTCATTTAAAATTTGCTCCTGGGCTCATTGTACTGTAGCTCATTACAGTTCTGTTGGCACCTGAAGGGATGGGAACTTCACTGTGGTGTCCTTGAGATGTGTGGATTTTGAAATATCCTCTGAAGAACCCCTGCAACTACACACAGAGGAGAAACACATTGGGATATCGGGTGTGATTATACATACCCCTGGATAATGGGGTGTTTATTATATACACCCCTTCGCTATGAGGGTGTTGTTTAGTAAGGTGCCATCAGGGTGAAAACAGGGCCTATTAGGGTTAGGTATCCATAGATGGGGCCACTCTTGTCAGGGCGTTTGCCCCGTGACTATTAGGCCTCGTTCACAAGGCTTATTCTGGTACTGATTGGAGCCGTACTGCGTGCTGTATTTGCGCTGCAGTACTGCTACAATCCGTCCCAGTAACTACGGTAATCCACAGTTTGTCATAGAGAACTATGGATTCCGTCTCTTCTCCCCGTTCGGCGAGTCCGCCGCGGGGGGAGAAAGTGACATGTGAATTATTTACGCCGTGCACGCGCCGTAGATAATGACAGTCTATGGGGCCAGCGAGCTGCCAGCCCCCCGCCCCGCTCCGCTGCACGGCTGCCGGCGTAATTGAGGGGCGAAATCCGTCCCCGCAATTACGCCGGCAATAAGCCATGTGAACGAGGCCTTAAAGGGGTTGTCTCACTACATTGACTCATCTAACCTCAGTCCTGTTTTCTCGGTTTTATTTTTGAATTCATTGTTTACCAGCTTTACTGGCTGCTACTGGCCTGCAGTAAGGAGCTGCTGAGGACAGCAGGTCTGTAGCTATAGGAACCAGCACTGACAGCCTATCGTGAGAGATCGAACAGGTCTGTAGCTATAGCGACCTGAGGAGCTGATGCAGCTTAAACAAGAGGGGATATCTAGAAATAGGCAGGACACTGTTAATGGACACATTTTGTACAGTGACTTGTTTTTGCAACATAAAAAGCAGCAATCCTTGTAGTGAGACAACCCCATTAAGGTGCTGCCAGGGGAGTGATAGGGTGAATTTTTGGCACCGTTACCCCCATGATTCCCTGCCCCCCATTGTGGCTCCCAGACAGACTAAAACTTAGAGGAAGAAAAGCCCAACCCCTCCAAGAGGCTCTGAGGGGCTGTAAACCTTGAGTGAACCAGCAATATTGGGAAAATAAATTTACACTCATTTGGGTTATGTCGGCTACTCCCTTTTTCACATTGGATGATGGTTTGATCATATTGTTTTTGGATTATTCTGGTGTCAGTGGGCCAGATTGGGAATACGTTTTTGTTTTGTAAATATATTTTATACATGACTTTCTGATAGGCAGCATCTCATGGCAGTGCATGGCTCGAGACTTCATTTTTATTCACCTGTTCCCAATGGACATCTACTGTATGTATTTCTAGACATGTAGTGCATCTATTACTAAAATATCTCCTTTTAGTAGTTAATCAGATAATCACAATTACATAGTTACATAGTTTGTAAAGCGGAAAAAAGACAGACGTCCATCCAGTTTAGCCTACTATCCCATAGTGTTTATCCTGAGGAAGGCAACAACTCTGTGAGATAGAAGCCAATTGTCCTCATTTTAGGGAAAAAAAATTCTTCCTGACTCCAACCTGAGGTAATCAGAATCAATCCCTGGATCAATGACCCCTCTCCAGAACCCTAGTCACTATAACTTGGTAAATTATTGCAGGGCTGAGATGACAGGTAGTCAGAAGTGGGCAACTGCCTAAGGCGCTTACCTCTGCCTGTCAGAAAAGGGACACAGTGCTGTATGGAGTGGGCTCATGAGCTGAGACCACGCCATGTACAGCGGGGGGCTAGCTCTTAATTACAGCCAGCACCTGCCTTTAGCGACCAGGACCGGATATAACTCCAATCCCGACCATTTAAATACATGGATGTTATGGTCAACGCAACCACATCTAAGCAGTTATGCAGGAGGGGAGTGACGCCTTCCATCTCCTGATCAGCTCCCCTGCGACGTAATCATGGGATGCTAACCGGCAGTCATGGCAGCCGTGACCCTAATAAAGGTACCTATGACTGCCATCCCAATGACCCTTGTAGGAATCAGTCCCAAATGGTAGTTCATAAATAGAGCGCAGGAGCAGTTTTGAGGTTAAGACAGTCCTTTATTCCAACACAAAACAAGTGATCGACACCACAGCTTGCTTCAGCTCATATACAAAAACCAAGTCCTCGATAGTACCTGAAGGTCTCTGGCAAGACACAATCCTGTTGCTTACATGTGCCAATCTCGCCTGGTTGGTGATTTGGGGTAAGCGGTACCTGGTGGTAGTGCCAGCCTTCCAAGCTCTGGCAAAGCACAGTTCACCTCTGACAACCCAGCCTAAGGGTATGTTCACACGGCTTATTTTGGAGCGCAGTTTGCCAGGTATTTTGTGACGTATTGCGCTTAATACGCGGGGAAAAGCGCCCCATAATTACGGTAATTCATAGCTGTCATAGAGAACTATGGATTACACAATAACGGATACGATCGTATTGAACGAGCCCGGTGAATAAGTACATGGTCGAATACTGTGGCAATTACGCGCCGCGTGTAATGCATGTCTATGGGGCCAGCGGGCTCCCGAAACACACGATGTACTGCAGCGCGTACTGTACGCTCCGCAGTATGAACACACCCTAACAGTCTACTACAGACTGAGGCTGCAAACCACACACCCAGCTCCCTAGTCTTACATAGGCCACACAAACCCTGGCCTGAACCTGGAAGGTGGGAGCAGTCATCCTACACAGCTCTTTGACTGCTCGAGTGAAAAGCTGACCCGTACTAAGTGCATTACAGCCATACCAAAATACCAACCATGTGTCAGTGACCTATTTCCACTGACACCAGCAATAATTGGCTTCACTTCACTGAGGCCAGGATCTTCGGTGACACATATTTACTATCCATAATAACTCAATGTGCCTTTCTACACCATTTTGCACCCAGTCAGAGGCAAGGGAAGAGGAGAGGTGTAATTGCATGCCATTCCGCAGTTCTAATGTATTGCAATATTGTGTGCAAGCAATTGTGCCCCCTAGTGATCAAGTACCTTAGGGGGATTAAAATTACAACAAAAAATATAAATACAAAAAATAAAAAAAAGTTCAAACATCCATTTCCCATTGTAAAAATAAAACAATAAAAAATTTAAGCATAAATGTAAAAGTCCAATCTATTAATATATAACCATATGTATCCTGCACAGTGAAAACCATAAAAAATACTCAGCTTCAGCAGCCTCGGACTCACACTTCCTGGTCAGGCTGTGGACGGCTCTATGGCAGTGATTGACATATCAGCTCTTCTATTCCTACCGTAGCTGTTTATCTTACAGTGCTATAACTGCAGGAGATTTATAAAATGTAGTGCATAAGGCTACAGAGCTGTAAATGTTAAAACTTGTCATGTTCTTAGATAAGAACATTTTTTGTGTTAGAGATAAGACTCAGCAGGACGTGACTCCCCATGGTCGCACTGACTGAAGGCAGCTCAAATCAATCAGATAAAAGACAGAGTAGGGAGAGGTTCTCGGTAACCAAGAGAATCTTGAAATAGAAACAAAGAGGAGATAAAATCTTCCTCATCTCCTAATCAAAGCAGCAAAGTGTTTAGTAATAGTCTTCATTTACCTTTCAGGACATGTTAAAAAGAAATCATTGTACTGAGACAACCCCTTTAAGTCCGACAAATTAAGCCCTCACACAGGTCTGTAGATGGCAAAATAGTTATTGGTCTCAGAAAACATCACTGCAAAGCAAATAAAAAAAAAACATTGGAATCACAATGACCTACAGAATAAAGATAACATAATTTTTATTCCCCAATACCACTAGCTGGGAAGGGGCTGCAGGGATATACATGCTATTTGAATTGCCTGTATCTGCTATTCGCTTTACGTCTTTCCTGCCACTTTTACATGTGCTCTGTGGAACGCCCGATCTGTTGTAACAAACTCACTGCTGTTCGTGACTGTTCCTCTCTAACTCCCTGAATCTCCTCGGCTCACACTGAAACATGGCTCCATGCAATCAGACACCGCTTCCCTTGCTGCCCCACCTATGGCGGGCCTACACTTCACCCATACCCCCAGCCCTGAGAACAGCCAGATGGAGGAGTTGGCATACTCCTTTCTCCACACTGCACTTACCAGGTCCAATCCACCTGCTACCCTCCTCACTTTCCCCCTCCATTGAGGTCACACCCTCATACTCTTTCGGCCATTTTTCCCTCAGAATCGCCGTTGTGTACAGACCTCCCGGCTCACCCCGCCAGTTTCTGGATCAATTTTGCCGCCTGCTCCCCACACTTCCTCTCCACTGAAATACCCACACTCATCATGGGCGATTTCAACATTCCCATTGACAACTCCTATGTCTCCTTCTGCCTCTCGTTTCCTTTCACTAACATCATCTTGGCCTCTTGCAATTTACAGATTCTCCCACCCACAAGATGGACACGCTCTCTGAATCTGGTTTTCTGCAGTCACTCATCAAAATCTAACCCTCACTAATTCTCCTTATGCTCTCTCTATCACAACCTTATCTCCTCACTATTCACCAATTCTCAGCCTTCTCTGGACACACCTGCCCATCGCCCATCCAGAAACATTTCGCATCCAGCACCTCAGGAACTCCATAGACACCATACAGTCCTCACTGCCTCCATCCTCCTCTGACTCCTGTCCTGGACCTGGCTGTCAAGCAGTACAATGAAACTTTCTCAACCACCCTTGACTGTTGGCACCAACTCGGACACCGCACCACCAGAGCAACGCCCACAGGCAGTGGCACACGCCTCATACTCGCTTTCAGTGCAGCGATGTCCAGGTGTGCTGAGAGACTGTGGAGAAAGTCGAAGCTACCTGCAGATTTTCTCCTCTACAAATTTATGCTCAGCACGTACCACCCTGCCCTTCACTGCGCCAAACAAAATATTTCACCTCTCATCTCCACACTACACAACAACCCAAAACATCCTGTTTGACACTTTCCACACCCTCCTCAGCCCAAAAGCTCAGGCCCGGTCCACTGACCTCTGTACTGAAGACTTGACCACTCACTTCAAAGACAAATAGACGTTTCCGCAAAAACATCTCATCCTCAATGCTAAAGAACCCCCATCCCGTCCCCTCCAGCACGTCCTCTAGTCTGCTCTCGATCCCTTGACCCAACACATAATATAGAAGATCCAGGCTCTCTCATCAGTTTCGCCCTAACCACCTGCTCAAGTGACCCCATTTTCCATCCCACCTTGTCCAGTCTATCTCTCCAGCTATCATCTCTCACCATACCGCAATCTTTAACCTTTCTCACTCAACTGGGATCATTTCCATCCTCGTTTAACACGCCATCATAACCCCTTTACTTAAAAAGCCCTCTCTGGACCCGTCCTGTGCTGTTAACTACCGACCAGTCTCTAACCTGCCCTTCATCTCTAAACTCCTGGAACGCTTGGTCTACTCCCATTTATCCGCTATCTCTCTACTAACTCTCTTCTTGACCCTCTGCAATCAGGTTTCCGCACCCTACACTCCACAGAAACTGCTCTAGTTAAAGTCTCTAATGATTCTCTCTCACTGCCAAATCATCAGGGCAAATATCGTTTAATGCTTCTCCTGATCTCTCTTCACTCATTTTACACCACCTTCCACCTCACCATAGCTCAGCACCATTGGCCTCCAGGACACCCGCTCACTCTTGGTTCCTCTTTCCTACCTCTCTGACCGCTCCTTCATGTCTCTTTGCAGGTTCTACCTCCTCTCCTCTTCCTCTTGCTGTCGGGGTTCCTCAGGGATCCATTCCTTGTCCTCTCTTTTTCACTGTACACTCCCCCATTGGAACAAACCATCAGCAATGTGGCTTCCAGTACCATCTCTATGCTGAGAACACCCAAATTATACACCTCCTCCCGTGACATCACTCCGTGCCCTGCTACAAAACACCATTGACTGTCTGTCCACTGTCTCTGACATCATGTCCTCGCTCTCACATCTGAAACTAAACCTCACTAAAACCGAACTTCTGTCTTTCCACCATCTTCTAACCAACCCTACCTTTTCTGTCTCAGTGTGTGCACCACCATAACACCTAGGAGCAACAGCCGCTGTCTTGGGGTAATACTTGTTTCTAAATCTTTCCTTCACCCCTCCATATCCAATCCCTTGGCCCGCTCCTGTCATCTCACCTCAAGAACATCTCCAATATCCTTACTTTCTCACTGAGGAAACACTCAAACCCTCATTGTTGCTCGTTATATCACTCTCGTCTTGACTACTGCAAACTCCCTGCTTGTCGGTCTCCCTCTCTGCAAACTCGCCCCTCTTCAATCTGTCCTGCATGCAGCAGCAGGCTTGTCTTTCTTCCAGTCGCTATACTGATAGCCTCTACCCTGTGTCAGTCACTGCACTGGCTACCGTATTCAAGACACGAATACAACATAAACACATCCAATCTCGCCATAAAGCTCTCCACAGTGTTGCTCCTCCTACAACTCCTCCCCTCATCCTCTGTCTACCACCCTACCCATGCTCTCCGCTCTGCTGATGATATCAGACTACATTCCTCAATCATTCGAACCTCCCATGCCCGTCTCCAAGATTTCACATGTGCAGCACCAGTTCTATGGAATATGCTACCTCGGGCGATCAGGCACATTCACAACTCTCATAGTTTTAAGAGGGCCCTGAAAAAACATCTACTCAGCCTGGCCTACCAAGATCCCTAACTGCTATCACACACATTTGTCACTCCCTACACTAGGGCACTCACAGGCACTTATCTGTATATAGATGTACTGTCAGGGTGGCAGGGTCACCCAATTTTTATGTAAACCACCTCCTATTTATGATTCACCACTACAAATTCCATTAACCCCTTCAACCTAAAGCACATACCTCTGACCCCTGCTCCCCCCATCCCTCTCCTTGGAGCTCTCTGGAATGCACGGTCTGTATGTAATAAACTTTCCTACATACATGACTTGTTCATCTCACGCAACTTACTCTTCCTTGGTCTGACTGAAACCTGGCTGACCCCCTCTGACACTGTCTCCCCTGCCGCACTCTCTCTCAGCGGCCTCCAACTTACCCACACTCCTCGCCCCGGTAACAAGCATGGCGGAGGCGTCGGCCTCCTCCTGTCTGACACCTGTTCCTTTGTCCCCACTCCACCTCTGCCTTCCCTCACACTCTCCTCCTTTGAGGTGCACTCTGTCCGCATCTACGCCCCCTCCAACCTCCAAGTGGCTGTTATCTACCGACCCCCAGGCCCTGTCAGCACCTTTCTCGACCACTTTTCTTCCTGGCTTCTCCACTTTCTTTCCACCGACATCCCCACTATCATCATGGGAGATTTCAATATCCCAATCGACAACCCCCACTCTGCTTCCAACAAACTCCTTTCACTCTGCTCCTCCTTCGACCTCTCCCAGTGGACCTCAGGAGCCACTCATAAAGATGGACACACACTGGACCTCATCTTCACCCGCCTCTGCCCCCCTATCTGACCTCTCAAACCCCCCCCACCCCCAATCTGACCACAACCGGCTTACCTTCTCCACCATCTCCACCCCACCTGCTCCTCCTGTCTCATATCCAGTACGACCCCGCAGGAACCTACAAAGCCTCAACCGTCTCATTCTCTCTGACTCTCTTGCACCTCTTTCCACTATCTCCTCATTTAATGACCCAGACGCAGCCACCACTTTCTACAACCACACAATCACCACCACCCTTGACTCAGTCGCTCCTCTCACACACAACAGAACCCGCAAAGTCAACAGACAACCCTGGCACACAGACTCCACTAAACAACTGAGGCGTGCTTCCAGAATTGCAGAACGCCGCTGGAAGAAAACTCGCTCCACCGATGACTTTGCCTCATACAAACAATCACTACATACATTTAAATCTGCACTCACCTCAGCCAAACAGGACTATTTCACCAACCTCATATCCTCCCTGTCCCACAACCCCAGACAATTATTCAAAACCTTCAACTCTCTCCTCCGCCCACCAGCACCTCCTCCCCCATCCCTCCTTTCAGCAGACGACTTTGCCATTCACTTCCTCCAGAAGATCAACCACATCAGAGAAAGCTTTAGCCCGCAGTCCCCACCACCCTCCTCTACTCTTGCAAACTGCTCTTCCCCCTTAACCTGCTTCCCCACTGTCACTCATGACAACCTCTCCTCTCTACTGTCCAAATCCAACCTCACTACCTGTAGTCTGGACCCACTGCCATCCCACCTCATCCCAGACCTCAGTGCTTCTATCATTCCAGCCCTCACCCATCTCTTCAACCTATCACTAACCTCTGGCATCTTCCCTTCCGCCTTTAAACATGCTACTATCACGCCAATCCTTAAAAAAACAACCCTTGACCCCTCCTCTCTGTCCAACTATCGCCCCATCTCACTGCTCCCTTTTGCTTCCAAACTCCTCGAGCAGCACGTCTATCTTCAGCTGTCCTCCCACCTCTCCTCCAACTCTCTCCTTGACCCACTACAATCTGGTTTCCGACCCCACCACTCTACCGAAACCGCCCTAACCAAGGTCACCAATGACCTAGCAACTGCCAAAGCCTCACGCCACTACTCAGTGCTCCTCCTCTTAGACCTGTCCTCTGTCTTTGACACTGTCGACCATTCCCTCCTGCTACAAATCCTCTCCTCCCTCGGCATCAGGGACTTGGCCCTTTCCTGGAACTCCTCGTACCTCACTGACCGGACTTTCAGCGTCTCTCATTCTCGCTCCACCTCCTCCCCCTGGCCACTCTCTGTTGGTGTCCCTCAGGGTCAGTCCTGGGTCCTCTTACCTCTTCTCTCTTACACTCTTGGCCTGGGTCAGCTCATAGCCTCACACGGCTTTCATTACCACCTGTATGCTGACGATACCCAACTCTACATCTCCGGCCCAGATGTCACCTCTCTACTCTCCCAGATCCCTGACTGTCTGGTCCATTTCCTCCTGCTTCTCCTCACGTCTCCTAAAACTAAATGTGGAGAAAACAGAACTAATCATCTTTCCACCATCCAACTCTACCCTTGCCCCTGATCTCTCTATCTCAGTCAACGGCCGTACACTCTCACCTGTTCCGCAAGTCCGCTGCCTTGGGTTAATCCTCGGCTCCGCTCTATCTTTCAAACCACACATCCAAAACCTCACCTCTGCCTGCCGCTTCCACCTGAAAAACATCTCTCGCATCCGCTCATTCCTCAACTATGACACTACAAAAATGCTGGTCCATGCCCTTGTCATCTCCCGCCTAAACCAGAAATAGCGATAAATCACTGAATGGGACCAGCGCTTACAGGTAGAAAAAAGTGCAAAGGTTTATTGAGTGCTTACATGCCCACACATATCATGGTACTGAAAAATAGTTAAAATCCAACGCGTTTCTGGTGCTGCATCGCACCCTTGTTCACGGCAACATTACTACGTGCAACAGGTATACTTAAGTAGCACAATGGGCGGTACAAATGAATTACATCATTTCCTGTATAAACGTTTTCCAACATACATTTAAAATACATATAATACAAACTTCCTTCCTATAATGAGTAGTTAAATAGTATAAATACTGAAAGTATATGGCAGGAGACTGACTTAATAGCGATTGGGCTAGTATATATATGCCAAATCATTTCTGAAATTCAACCCGGACGGTGTACGGGTATTTAATTCATAAATCCACTGCGCTTCGCGCATGCGTACAGCGCGTTGCCAGTCTCCGCCAGACCTAGGCTTATTCACTTTCTCCAATGCATAGCAAAAGAAACCATCTAACGAGCCATTATGTTCCTCTATAAAATGCTTAGTGACTCCTGAGTGGTAAGTGTGGCCCTTAGCTATGTGTGCAATATGTTCAGATACTCTTATTTTAAACTTTCGGATAGTGCTACCTATATATTGTTTATTACATATCGTACATTGTATATTATATACTAGGTGATCAGAATTGCAATTGATAAACTGCCTTATTTTAAACGATCTACCATCAGTACATGCGAAAGTTAAAACTTTATTAGTATGTTTACATATATTGCATCTTTTATTTTTACATGGGAAGAAGCCTGAAGTAGATTTAAGCCAAGTCTCACCCTTTTCATGATCAGAAAATCTATTGGGTGAAATATCATCTGCAATGGTTTTACTTCGACGTGCTACCATGGAGATTCCCTCATCTAGGATTTCTGCTAATACATCATCTTGTCTAAGTATATTTACATTTTTGAAAAAAACTTTTTTTATTTGTGAGAATTCTTGGCTAAAAGTTGTAGAAAAAACTACTTCCTTCTTTGGATCTCTTTCTTTTTTATCCCTTAATAAATCTTTCTGAGTTTTTTGTTTTATTTTTTCTTTGGCTAGTTTTAATTGTTTAATTGTGTACCCTCTTTCTTTGAGTCTGGTATCTATAATTCTTATTTGTTTGTCATATTCCGTATCATCAGTACATGCCCTACGTGCTCTATGATATTCACCCAAAGGGATAGAATTGAGCGTATGTTTTGGGTGACAACTATCTGCCCTTAGGGTGGTATTACCTTGTAGGGGCTTCCTGAATAAAGTTGTAGATACCTTTCCATCTTCTTTGCCTGTTAGTTTGATATCGAGGAATGAGATGCTTTCATATTCAACCATATGTGTGAATCTAAGGTTAATATCATTATTGTTGACATATGAGATAAAGTCCGGTATGGACGCCACATCTCGACCCCAAACAATAAGGAGGTCGTCGATGTAGTGCCCATACCAGACCACAGAGTCAGCAAATGGATTCTCGGGACCATAGATAAATTGCTGCTCCCACCATGCCATCATGCAGTGGCACCCATTGGAACTCCCAGCAGCTGTAAGTAGAATTCACCATTAAATTCAAAATAATTGCTCTGCATGAGAAAATCTATACATTCCAGGATAAAGATTTGTGTGCCTTCTCTATATATGTTGTTATGTTTTAGATGGTATGATACAGCTGCTCTTAAGTGTGATTGTGGTATACAAGAATCCAAACTGACCACATCGAGAATCAACCATGAGTAGTTCTTGCTCCAGATGAAGTCATTAAAGACTTTTAACACAGTCGTACTATCCTTTAGGTAGCCAGGAGTTTTGCGTACTATCGGTTGCAAACAATTATCCACCCATCTATTGAGTCTTTCACAAAGACTGTTGCAGCTGGAGACAATTGGGCGGAGACTAGGGGGGAAAACCCCTTTGTGTGTTTTGGGAACACCATAGAATGTAGGAGTTTTTGGATATTTAATTTCCATATAATTTTTTTCCTTCTCTGATATCGCACCCAATGCTACTCCTTTCTGCAACAGCCTGTTCAATTTTAAACTCAACTCTTTGACAGGGTTTTTAGTTAACTTACGATAGGTTTGACTATCATTTAGGATATCAAGAATTTGTTTTTTAAACAGTCCAGCATCCATCACTGCAATGGAACCCCCCTTGTCGGATTTTTTTATAACAAGATTTTTATTTTGTTTTAGTTCTTTCATTGCAGCTTTTTCTCTTTTAGTAAAGTTATTTTTTGTAGGTTTATTATTTTGATTTTTCAAGATTTTAAGGTCTCTTTCCATAACACTTTGGAAAGTATCCATAACATTAACTCTAGCCTTCAAAGGATAATAAAGAGGGTTACCCATGCTGTGATGGATCTGGGCTGTATTCTCACTTGAGACACTTTCTGCCTGAAGTTCTTTCAGAGTAAGTAACGATTGTTGTTCTTGAAAGGACAATTGTTCATATTCATTTACAAGGTCCTCTCTTAATTCAACTATGTCCTCTTCCTTATATTCTTTGTCTTTGTCTCTGAAATGTCTCTTGACTGTGAGAAGTCTGATAAACCTATTAAGATCCAACATAGTATCAAATAAATTAAAGCAATGTGTTGGAGAGAAATTTAAACCTTTTTTTATCTCCCGCCTAGACTACTGCAACATCCTTCTCTGTGGCCTCCCATCTAGCACTCTTGCCCCCCTTCAAATAATTCTCAACTCTGCTGCCCGTCTTATCCACCTCTCTCCCCGCTACTCCTCTGCCTCTCCCCTCTGTCAATCTCTTCACTGGCTCCCCGTTGCCCAGCGAATTAATTTCAAGTTGCTAACTATGACCTACAAGGCTCTCCATAACCTCTCCCCTCCATACATCTCTGCCCTAATTTCCCCTCACGCAATCTCCGCTCCTCACAGGACCTTCTCCTCTGCTCTCCCCTTATCAGCTCCTCACACAACCGTCTCCAAGACTTCTCTCGTGCTTCCCCCACACTCTGGAACTCACTGCCCCAACACATCAGACTCTCCTCCACTTTCACCAGCTTCAAAAGCAACCTGAAAACCCATTTCTTCAGGCTTGCCTATAACCTACAATAACCCTGCTGTCACTACACCCTCCACATACATGTCTGCCCCTCACCTTCTGTCTCTTTCCCCCTCCTTGTAGATTGTAAGCCCTCGCGGGTAGGGTCCTCTCTCCCTCTGTCGTGCCAATTGTCATTCATCAATTATCACTGTACTTGTTTGACTTATGTTGTGTATGTAACTCCCTCGAATGTACAGCGCCCTGGAACCAATGGCGCTTTAAAATAAATAATAATAATAATAATAATAAATAATAATGAAACATGGCTGGACCATTGTAAACCTTGCACTTCTTAACCCTTTGTCTCACCCATACACCATAATAGATTGTAAGCTCTCGCGAGCAGGGTCCTCATACCTCGTGTCTCATTTGTAAGTTCTTTTAATGTGTAATGTCTGTATGTACACCCTCTAAATTGTAAAGTGCTGCGGAATATGTTGGCGCTATATAAATAAAGATTATTATTATTATTAATTGAATTTTACTATGCGTGGGGAGGGAGGCCTAGGGCACCAAAATGCTTTGTCTATGGCTTGTAGTATAGCACTCTAGAAATATTCCTTTTAAATCATACCTGCCCACTAACTCAAAACATCTAAGCTCTGCCAGAAAAATAGGAGACCTCCAGAACTCCTGGAAGAGTTATTAGATATCTTTACACTGCATTTTAACCTTTTTAGGCCAAGCTCACATCTATGTCTGAGGTTCCGCCAGGAGCTTTTACTGAAGATTCCATCAAAAAACCGACAAAAAAATAGGGCAACATGCAGCACTCTTTTGTCTAGTTTTATCTAGGGTCTAGTCCTTCGAGCACCATGTGTCTGACATGTAATGGATCTGGAATCACCATTTGCTTCAGATTTCTGCTCATATGATGAATTATTTCTGGCTCTCAGGTTTAGTGTGTATGCCAGGAAACTCCAAGCTAAATGTGTCCATAAGATTATAGTAGTTAGACGGAGGTCAAAAAAGTGTCATTTTAGACACAATCTGGTCAGTATACATTAGGATCCAACAAACAAATTGGATGGAGTAAGGTATTAGACTATGTTATTCTATCCTTGCTAGAAAGAATGAGAAAACATTGGGAGTCCTCAGCACAAGATGAGGTACAAACTTGCTAGCACTGGCCTCTAGTAGATATAATAAAAAAGCAAGGTTCAAAATACTGGCACCACTTTGGTAATCCCACTTGTCTCTGTGTATATATAGACAGTAATTCACAGAAGCGAGTACATCCCTCACATTTTTGTAAATATTGTATTATATCTTTTCATGGGACAACACTGAAGATATGCCACTTTGATACAATGTAAATTAGTCAGTAAACAACTTGTATAATCACATAAATTTGGTGTGTCAAAATAACTCAACACACAGCCATCAATATCTGAACAACAAAAGTGAGTACACCGCTAAGTGAAAATGGACAAATTGTGCCCAAAGTGTCAATATTTTGTGTAAGCACCATTATTTTCCCGCACTGCCTAAACTCTCTTGGGCATGAAGGTCACTAGAGCTTCACAGGTTGCAGCCACTGGAATCTTCTTCCACTCCTCCATGACAGCATCACGGATTTGGTGGATGTTAGAGACCTTGTGCTCCTTCAACTTCCATTTGAGGATGTCCTACAGATGCCCAATAGGGTTTAGGTCTGGAGATATGCTTGGCCAGTCAAGCACCTTTTCCCTCATTTTCTTTAGCAAGGCAGTGGCTGTCTTGGAGGTGTGTTTGGGGTCATTAATATCTTGGAACACTGCCCTGCAGCCAAGATGGGAGGAGAACATGCTCTGCTTCAGTATGTCACAGTGCAACTTGGCATTCATGTTTTCCTCAATGAACTGTGGCTCCCCACAGCCAGCAGCACTCATGCAGCCCCAAACCATAACACTCCTACCACCATGCTTGACTGTAGACAAAACACTCTTGTCTTTGTTCTCCTCACCTGGTTGACGCAACACACTCTTGACACCACTTGAACCAAATAAGTTGATCTTGGTCTCATCAGACCACAGGGCATGGTTCCAGTAATCCATTTCTTTAGTCTTCTTGTCTTCGGCAAACTGCGGGCTTTCTTGTGCATCATCTTTAAAAGAGGCTTCCTTCTGGAACGACAGCCATGCAGACCAATTTGATGCAGTATATGGTCTGAGCACTGACAGGCTGACCTCCCGCCCCTGTAACCTATGCAGCAATACAGACAGCACTCGTAAATCTATTTTGAAAAGTCAATCTCTGGATGTGATACTGAGGATGTGCGCTCAACTCTTTAGTTCGATCATGGTAAGGCCTGTTCTCAGTGTAACCGGTCTTGTTTCACCGCTGTATGGTATTGGCCGTCATGCTGCAGCTCAGTTTCATGGTGCTGGCAACATAGTCTAGGCCAGGGATCCTCAAACTTTTTAAACCGGGGGCCGGTTCACGGTCCCTCAGACCATTGGAGGGCCGGAATATAGTTTAAAAAAAAAGTTTTACTTTGTGGGTCGATACAATTACAGCGATACCCAATTTACATAGTTTATGTTGAAGTGCTTTTTTAAAAAAAAAAAGGAAAGTGTTTTTATTGTGTAAAACAATATTTATGCATCGCCAACTTCTGATAGCCATAACTTTTTTATTTTTCTGTATACAGAGCTGTGTAAGGACTTTTTTATGCGGGATGAACTGACGTTTTACTTGGTGTCACATTGGCATTTATATGGCTTTTTGATCGCTTTTTATTCCATTATTATTTTTTATGTGCTGAGGGATGAACAAAAAACGCAATTCTGTGATTTTTTTTTTTTACGCCGTTCACCGTGAAGGTTAAAGAACATGACAGATTTAAAGGGCAGGTTGTTACATATGTGGCAATACCACATATGCATACTTTATTTTTGGATCTTTTTTTGGGCGATGAGTGTTTGTAAATGGGAAAAGGGCGATGTATGTGTTTTTATTTTATGTTTCACTTTTTTTTTTTTTTTACTTTTTCACTTTTCCCCGTAGTGGATTTGCATTGGTATATACAGCATTGCTGGTCACTCACATGACAACATTTGTAGAATTCCCAATGCTGATCACATTTGTTATAGATTCCAGCTCTCCCAGATGACAAGTGTGCTTAGCAATAATCAGAGATGGGTGCCAGGAATAGATCACCGCCAAACTAGAGATCTGTCATCTGGGAAAACTGTGTGTAATCTATAACAAATGTGTCAGACATTGGGAGCTCTACTAAGGTCTTCACCCAGCTTTCCCAGGCCCCTGAAATGCTAAGCAAGAAACAGGGACTGGGAAAGTACATTACAATCCATAATACTTATAGGGCTTCTAAAAAAGTGGTCACCTCTGTCCGACCAGGTTGGCTCCTGTCTCATGGCTGTCCTGACTCGGTGGGGAAACTGGGATGAGCTCCTGCCCTGGCACTCCTGGGGAGAGGGGCTCCTGCCCTGGCACTCCTGGGGAGAGGGGCTCCTGCCCTGGCACTCCTGGAGAGGGAGGCTCCTGCCCTGGCACTCCTTGGGCTGGGGGGCTTCTGCCCTGGCACTCCTGGGGCTGGGGGGCTTCTGCCCTGACACTCCTGGGGCTGGGGGGCTCCTGCCCTGACACTCCTGGGGCTGGGGGGCTTCTGCCCTGACACTCCTGGAGCGGGAACGCTGAGGACTGACGTCGCATCCTGTGTCAGACCTCAGGAAGTCAGCCTCAGCGACGCGAGTGCGGACTGTGTGTGGGAGGGGGAGAGGGGTAGGCGGGCACTCTGCAGAGGACGGGAGGTGCCTGAGTGACGGAGGGTAGATACTCCAACCACTCACTCACAGGTACCTCCCATATATTGTAAGTGTCCACCCTTCGTCACTCAGGCACCTCCCATCCTCTTTAGAGTGCCCGCCCCCACCCCATTCCACCTAAGCTGGCCCCTGCCGTTGCGCTGCTCTCGATGGCCCTCACGTCACCCATCACCGCCCACGGCACCTCCCGCTGCCGCCACCCCCGATACCTTACTGCACAGCACACCTACATCGGCGGTGGATGGCGGCAGCGGGCCAGATAAAAGTCCTCGGCGGGCCACATACGGCCCGCGGGCCGTAGTTTGAGGACCCCTGGCGTAGGCCATCTTTATGTAGAGCAACAATTCTTTTTTTCCAGAACCTCAGAGTTCTTTGCCATGAAGTACCATGTTTAACTTCCAGTGACCAGTATGAGTGTGAGAGCGATAACACCCAATTTAACACACCAGCTCCCCATTCACACCCGAGACCTTGTAACACTTAACACAGGACACTGTTGAGGGAAAATGGTAAATTGGGCACAATTTGTCCAATTTCAATTAGGGGTGTACTTTTGTTGCCAGCGGATAAGACATTGATGGCTGTGTATTGAGTTATTTTGAGAGCACGCCAGATTTACACTGTTATACAAGCTGCACACTTTACATTGTATCAATGTGTCATATCTTCAGTGTTGTCCCATGATACTATCTATCTATACAGAATAATAGTGACAGGTTCCCTTTCACCACCTAACACTTCATGATGAATATGTCTGTCATTGAGAAGCTAAGGAGATATCACCAAGCTTCACACGAGTCTATTTCATTTAACTGTTGTTTTTGTGTGTGGTTCAAAACTCTGTTTGTAAGTGTTCATCCTGGAGACGAGCGTCTGCTGTGGAGCCTCTTCTGCTCGTCTGTCAGTGATAATGCAGCCACTGCCTCAGTCTACTGGGGAGTTTCAGCAGGTCATTCATGGCTGTGATGTATCTGGTCAGTCTGGATATGGGCTTGGGTCTGCTTAAAAGTTTCAGAAGCTCAGGCAGCAGCCATGCTCTTAGCTGGCGGAGTCTGTCTTCTGGGTGCAGGAGAAAGATGGGTCTGAAAGGGTTTTAATTGATGAGGAGCTCAAATTCAGTTCAGATGAAGTCTTTTTGTGAGTATGTCAAGAACGGTAGATCCGAGAGAGCTGAAACCCGGTCTACTACCTTTTGAAGCGCCTGAGTTACCCATGGGCCAAATTTAGTGCAGCTGTTTGGTTGTGTATTACATATGTGTGTTTGTGTATATAAATATATCATTAGGAAAATACATTAAAGGGGTTGTCTCACTACAAGGATTGCTTTTTATGTTAAAGATGTTGCCAAAATAAGTCACTTTGCAATATATATATCCATTAACAGTGTCCTACCTATTCCTAGATATCCCCTCTTGTATGGGCTGCATCAGCTCCTCAGGTCGCTATAGCTACAGACCTGTTTGTTCTCTCCTGATAGGCTGCCTACTAGTTGCTATAGCTACAGACCTGGTGTCCTCAGAAGCTCATCACTGCAGGCCAGCAGTAGCCAGTAAACACTGAATTCAAATATGAAACCAAGAAAACAGGACTCAGGTAGGATGAAGCAATTTAGTGAGACAACCCCTTTAACAAATGTGTGTATATCTTCACATATTTGTCTATACATTTCTGCATAGCTAAGGCTGTGTCTAAATTAAGAATCCAGATTATAATTCAAGCAGTAAATGAAGGATTTCACTTCCACCTTCTGTTATGTCACAAATTTTTTTATGAACAGTATCTATAAAGTTGTTCTGCCCTTAGTTAAAATGGCCGCCGAATGACTCATGTACAGTGACGTCTTGTCACGGCCTGACTCAGAATCCAATGAACACGTAATTGCACCCTAAGGCCCTCAGCGCGGGGAGTCTTTGCTGCCTGTACAAGGCGCGTCATACATATACCCTGGTTTATCCTATAACACAGGTGTCTGTTGTGGAGTGAGAGAGTAATCGCCATGGAGAATCGACTTGCGGTGCTCATTTTCCATTTTGGCTGCGGTTTAGCAGCATCTTCGCGCAGGCATCACTCGGGGCAGCCCTGCGTGTAGGTGACGTAGCTCTCGGTGTGGCTGCTGCCTCTGTACCGGGCTGAGTGATTGATACTGTGCGGGGATCGGACAATATGTAAGTAATAGGGGGGGGTCATCCTTGTGGGAGTAATACACTGATGGGGAGGTGCAGTATAGAGCGACCGGCGTGTCAGCTGTGTGCCCCTGTGTGTAGTGCTGCAGCCCCCACTAATACACTGGTGACCCATCCTAGGTGCTGAGGGGTCCTGGAGGGGGAGACCCCTGTGTAGCTCAGTGGCTCCCCCAGACTGCGCTGACTGCTGGGAGTACTGCGCTGACTGCTGGGGGGACTGCGCTGACTGCTGGGGGGACTGCGCTGACTGCTGGGGGGACTGCGCTGACTGCTGGGGGGACTGCGCTGACTGCTGGGAGTACTGCGCTGACTGCTGGGGGGACTGCGCTGACTGCTGGGGGGACTGCGCTGACTGCTGGGGGACTGCGCTGACTGCTGGGGGGACTGCGCTGACTGCTGGGGGGACTGCGCTGACTGCGGGGGGGACTGCGCTGACTGCTGGGGGGACTGCGCTGACTGCTGGGGCGACTGCGCTGACTGCTGGGGGGACTGCGCTGACTGCTGGGGGGGACTGCGCTGACTGCTGGGGGGACTGCGCTGACTGCTGGGAGTACTGCGCTGACTGCTGGGAGTACTGCGCTGACTGCTGGGGGGACTGCGCTGACTGCTGGGGGTCTGCGCTGACTGCTGGGGGGACTGCGCTGACTGCTGGGAGTACTGCGCTGACTGCTGGGGGGACTGCGCTGACTGCTGGGGGGACTGCGCTGACTGCTGGGGGGACTGCGCTGACTGCTGGGGGGACTGCGCTGACTGCTGGGGGGACTGCGCTGACTGCTGGGGGTCTGCGCTGACTGCTGGGGGGACTGCGCTGACTGCTGGGGGGACTGCGCTGACTGCTGGGGGGACTGCGCTGACTGCTGGGAGTACTGCGCTGACTGCTGGGGGGACTGCGCTGACTGCTGGGGGGACTGCGCTGACTGCTGGGGGGACTGCGCTGACAGCTGGGGGGACAGCGCTGACTGCTGGGAGTACTGCGCTGACTGCTGGGAGTACTGCGCTGACTGCTGGGGGGACTGCGCTGACTGCTGGGGGTCTGCGCTGACTGCTGGGGGGACTGCGCTGACTGCTGGGAGTACTGCGCTGACTGCTGGGGGGACTGCGCTGACTGCTGGGGGGGACTGCGCTGACTGCTGGGGGGACTGCGCTGACTGCTGGGGGGACTGCGCTGACTGCTGGGGGGACTGCGCTGACTGCTGGGGGGACTGCGCTGACTGCTGGGGGTCTGCGCTGTCTGCTGGGGGGACTGCGCTGACTGCTGGGGGGACTGCGCTGACTGCTGGGGGGACTGCGCTGACTGCTGGGGGGACTGCGCTGACTGCTGGGAGTACTGCGCTGACTGCTGGGGGACTGCGCGGACGGCCGGGGGGACTGCGCTGACTGCTGGGGGGACTGCGCTGACTGCTGGGGGGACTGCGCTGACTGCTGGGGGGACTGCGCTGACTGCTGGGGGACTGCGCTGACTGCTGGGGGACTGCGCTGACTGCTGGGGGACTGCGCTGACTGCTGGGGGACTGCGCTGACTGCTGGGGGGACTGCGCTGACTGCGCTGACTGCTGGGGGGACTGCGCTGACTGCTGGGAGGACTGCTGTTTGCCACCTGTAATAAGACGCGTCAGAGCCGCTCACTCTTCTCTCTTTCTTCAGCTGCAATGATATTTGGATTTTAGTTTTTTTCCCCTCCGCCTTCTTGTCACCATCAGTTTTTATTTCCCTTCTACATAGATGTACGAGGGCTGTTTTTTTTGCGGGGCAGGATGTACGTTCTAATGACACCATTGACCGCATAATATGACGTCCTGGGAAACCCCAAAAGATTCTCTGTGGGATAAAGCCTGAATAGGCAGTTGTGCCATTTTATGGGGTTTATGGAGTTCACGGCTCAGCATAAAAGACAGATTACCTTTATTCTGCGGGAGGGTGCGATTCCAGCAACGCCAAATTTATATGGTTTCCATTTTGTTTTACTACATTCAATTCTCGTCGCCGGCATGTGGAGAAGAGGGGCGGCGCTAGCGCTGTCCTCCTCATTCACTTCTGTGGGAGTATAGCCGAGTGTGTGCGCGCTAGCGCTGTCCTCCTCATTCACTTCTGTGGGAGTATAGCCGAGTGTGTGCGCGCTAGCGCTGTCCTCCTCATTCACTTCTGTGGGAGTATAGCCGAGTGTGTGCGCGCTAGCGCTGTCCTCCTCATTCACTTCTGTGGGAGTAGAGCCGAGTGTGGGCGAGATAGCGGTCCTGCTCACTCACGTCTGTGGGTGTATAGCCGAGTGTGTGCGTTAATGCTGTCCTGCTCATTCACTTCTGTGGGAGTATAGCCGAGTGTGTGCGTTAATGCTGTCCTCCTCATTCACTTCTGTGGGAGTATAACCGAGTGTCTGCGCTACTGCTGTCCTCCTCATTCACTTCTGTGGGAGTATAGCCGAGTGTCTGCGCTAATGCTGTCCTCATTCACTTCTATGGGAGCCGAGTGTCTGCGCTAATGCTGTCCTCCTCATTCCCTTCTGTGGGAGCCTAGTGTGTGCGCTAATGCTGTCCTGCTCATTCACGTCTGTGGGAGTATAGCCGAGTGTGCGTGCTAATGCTGTCCTGCTCATTCACTTCTGTGGGAGTATAGCCGAGTGTGCGCGCTAATGCTGTCCTGCTCATTCACTTCTGTGGGAGTATAGCCGAGTGTGCGCGCTAATGCTGTCCTCCTTATTCCCTTCTGTGGGAGCCGAGTGCGTGCGCTAATGCTGTCCTCCTCATTCACTTCTGTGGGAGTATAGCCGAGTGTGTGCGTTAATGCTGTCCTCCTCATTCCCTTCTGTGGGAGTATAGCCGAGTGTGCGCGTAATGCTGTCCTGCTCATTCACTTCTGTGCGAGTATAGCCGAGTGTGCGAGCTAATGCTTTCCTGCTCATTCACTACTGTGGGAGGATAGCCGAGTGTGCGCGCTAATGCTGTCCTGCTCATTCACTTCTGTGGGAGTATAGCCGAGTGTGCGCGCTAATGCTGTCCTCCTCATTCCCTTCTGTGGGAGTATAGTCGAGTGCGTGCGCTAATGCTGTCCTCCTCATTCCCTTCTGTGGGAGCCGAGTGTGTGCGCTAATGCTGTCCTGCTCATTCACTTCTGTGGGAGTATAGCCGAGTGTGCGCGCGCTAATGCTGTCCTGCTCATTCACTTCTGTGGGAGTATAGCCGAGTGTGTGCGCTAATTCTGTCCTTCTCATTCACTTCTATGGGAGCCGAGTGTCTGCGCTAATGCTGTCCTCCTCATTCACTTCTGGGGGAGTATAGCCGAGTGTGTGCGCTAATGCTGTCCTCATTCACTTCTATGGGAGCCGAGTGCGTGCGCTAATGCAGTCCTCCTCATTCACTTCTATGGGATTAGAGCCAAGTGTGCGCGCTAATGCTGTCCTCCTCATTCACTTCTATCGGCGTATAGCCGAGTGCGTGCGCTAATGCTGTACTCCTCTTTCAGTTCTGTGGGAGCCGAGTGCGTGCGCTAATGCTGTCCTCCTCATTCACTTCTGTGGGAGCCGAGTGCGTGCGCTAATGCTGTCCTCCTCATTCCCTTCTGTGGGAGCCGAGTGCGTGCGCTAATGCTGTCCTGCTCAATCACTTCTGAGGGAGCCGAGTGCGTGCGCTAATGCTGTCCTGCTCATTCACTTCTGTGGGAGCCGAGTGCGTGCGCTAATGCTGTCCTCCTCATTCCCTTCTGTGGGAGCCGAGTGCGTGCGCTAATGCTGTCCTCCTCATTCACTTCTGTGGGAGCCGAGTGCGTGCGCCTAATGCTGTCCTCCTCATTCACTTCTTGGGAGCCGAGTGCGTGCGCTAATGCTGTCCTCCTCATTCCTTCTGTGGGAGCCGAGTGCGTGCGCTAATGCTGTCCTCTATTCCCTTCTGTGGGAGCCGAGTGCGTGCGCTAATGCTGTCCTCCTCATTCCCTTCTGTGGGAGACCGTGTGCGTGCGCTAATGCTGTCCTCCTCATTCACTTCTTGGGAGCCGAGTGCGTGCGCTAATGCTGTCCTCCTCATTCCCTTCTGTGGGAGCCGAGTGCGTGCGCTAATGCTGTCCTCCTCATTCCCTTCTGTGGGAGCCGAGTGCGTGCGCTAATGCTGTCCTCCTCATTCCCTTCTGTGGGAGCCGTGTGCGTGCGCTAATGCTGTCCTCCTCATTCCCTTCTGGGGGAGCCGAGTGCGTGCGCTAATGCTGTCCTCCTTATTCCCTTCTGTGGGAGCCGAGTGCGTGCGCTAATGCTGTCCTCCTCATTCCCTTCTGTGGGAGCCGAGTGCGTGCGCTAATGCTGTCCTCCTCATTCCCTTCTGTGGGAGCCGAGTGCGTGCGCTAATGCTGTACACCTCATTCCCTTCTGGGGGAGCAGAGTGCGTGCGCTACTGCTGTCCTCCTCATTCCCTTCTGTGGGAGCCGAGTGCGTGCGCTAATGCTGTCCTCCTCATTCCCTTCTGTGGGAGCCGAGTGCGTGCGCTAATGCTGTCCTCCTCATTCCCTTCTGTGGGAGCCGAGTGCGTGCGCTAATGCTGTCCTCCTCATTCCCTTCTGTGGGAGCCGAGTGCGTGGGGTAGTGCTGTCCTGCTCATTGCGTTCTGTGGGAGCCGAGTGCGTGCGCTAATGCTGTCCTCCTCATTCCCTTCTGTGGGAGCCGAGTGCGTGCGCTAATGCTGTCCTCCTCATTCCCTTCTGTGGGAGCCGAGTGCGTGCGCTAATGCTGTCCGCCTCATTCACTTCTGTGGGAGCCGAGTGCGTGCGCGCTAATGCTGTCCTCCTCATTCCCTTCTGTGGGAGTCGAGTGCGCGCGCTAATGCTGTCCTCCTCATTCACTTCGGTGGGAGCCGAGTGCGTGCGCGCTAATGCTGTCCTCCTCATTCACTTCGGTGGGAGCCGAGTGCGTGCGCGCTAATGCTGTCCTCCTCATTCACTTCGGTGGGAGCCGAGTGCGTGCGCGCTAATGCTGTCCTCCTCAATCACTGCGTTGGGAGCCGAGAGCGTGCGCGCTAAAGCTGTCCTCATCATTCACTTCGGTGGGAGCCGAGTGCGTGTCGGCGCGCTAATGCTGTCCTCCTCATTCACTTCGGTGGGAGCCGAGTGCGTGCGCGCTAATGCTGTCCTCCTCATTCACTTCGGTGGGAGCCGAGTGCGTGCGCGCTAATGCTGTCCTCCTCATTCACTTCGGTGGGAGCCGAGTGCGTGCGCGCTAATGCTGTCCTCCTCATTCACTTCGGTGGGAGCCGAGTGCGTGCGCGCTAATGCTGTCCTCCTCATTCACTTCGGTGGGAGCCGAGTGTGTGCGCTAATGCTGTCCTCCTCATTCACTTCGGTGGGAGCCGAGTGCGTGCGCGCTAATGCTGTCCTCCTCATTCACTTCGGTGGGAGCCGAGTGCGTGCGCGCTAATGCTGTCCTCCTCATTCACTTCGGTGGGAGCCGAGTGCGTGCGCGCTAATGCTGTCCTCCTCATTCACTTCGGTGGGAGCCGAGTGCGTGCGCGCTAATGCTGTCCTCCTCATTCACTTCGGTGGGAGCCGAGTGCGTGCGCGCTAATGCTGTCCTCCTCATTCGCTTCGGTGGGAGCGAGTGCCGTGCGCGCTAATGCTGTCGTCCTCATTCACTTCGGTGGGAGCCGAGTGCGTGCGCGCTAATGCTGTCCTCCTCATTCACTTCGGTGGGAGCCGAGTGCGTGCGCGCTAATGCTGTCCTCCTCATTCACTTCGGGGGGCGCCGAGTGCGTGCGCGCAAATGCTGTCCTCCTCATTCACTTCGGTGGGAGCCGAGTGCGTGCGCGCTAATGCTGTCCTCCTCATTCACTTCGGTGGGAGCCGAGTGCGTGCGCGGCTAATGCTGTCCTCCTCATTCACTTCGGTGGGAGCCGAGTGCGTGCGCGCTAATGCTGTCCTCCTCATTCACTTCGGTGGGAGCCGAGTGCGTGCGCGCTAATGCTGTCCTCCTCATTCACTTCGGTGGGAGCCGAGTGCGTGCGCGCTAATGCTGTCCCCCTCATTCACTTCGGTGGGAGCCGAGTGCGTGCGCGCTAATGCTGTCCTCCTCATTCACTTCGGTGGGAGCCGAGTGCGTGCGCGCTAATGCTGTCCTCCTCATTCACTTCGGTGGGAGCCGAGTGCGTGCGCGCTAATGCTGTCCTCCTCATTCACTTCGGTGGGAGCCGAGTGCGTGCGCGCTAATGCTGTCCTCCTCATCCACTTCGGTGGGTGCAGAGTGCTTGCGAGCTAATGCTGTCCTCCTCATTCACTTCTGTGGGAGCAGAGAGCCTGCGCTACTGCTGTCCTCCTCATTCACTTCGGTGGGAGCCGAGTGCGTGCGCGCTAATGCTGTCCTCCTCATTCACTTCTGTGGGAGCCGAGTGCGTGCGCGCTAATGCTGTCCTCCTCATTCAATTCTGTGGGAGCCGAGAGCGTGCGCGCAAATGCTGTCCTCCTCATTCAATTCTCTGGAAGTATAGCCAAGTGCGTGCGCGCTAATGCTGTCCTCCTCATTCAATTCTATGGAAGTATAGCCAAGTGTGTGCGCTAATGCTGTCCTCATTCACTTCTATGGAAGTAACACTGCAGCTGCTTCTACATAAAACAGCAGCATTGTGCCTCGGTGCCTAATGCTGCTGCATGTGTAAACATAGAAGGGAGACAGATCTGTGCTGCTCTGGATGAGTTAATAGAAGACTGGATTCAACTGTAACAGACCTCCAGCTGTGAGAGGAGAAGAGATCAGTGTTCTGAGTTCATAGAAGACGGTCTAGATAAAATAAGACTGCATAGGGAGAGGAACGACACAGTGACATGTGGACTCAGACAAAAAGGGGGGGATGTGCTATCCCCTCCCACTGATCTCAAACAAACACACTGACTGGAGAGCGAGCATTAACAGTGAACGGGGAATGATGTCATCCCCCTTCAGTTAAGAAGCACCCAGCTGGGAGGGGAAAAAACGCCCCTGGATTCGAGGAGCTGAGAAACTGAAAGTACAATGAAACAGACGAACTGATGAAGTGAGAAATCCCCTTTAAACACCCAGCATATTGTGGCGCCGCAATGTGTCATGTGAACATGTCCTATGGGTATGTTCACACGGCGTGCATTTGGCCGCATATTTGCGCTCTAATACGAGCGAGATGCGCGCTGAAATTACGGTAATCCATAGCTCTCATAGAGAACTATGGATTACGCCTCCTCTCCCCGCTCGTACAATACGATCGTATTGTACGCGCGGGGAGATAAGTGACATGTCTATGGGGCCAGCGGGCTGCCGTCCTCCTGCCCCGCACCTCGAGAGTATGCGCTGATTAGCGCGCGCTCCCGAAGCACACGATGTATTGCACGTATTGTACATTGTGTGAACACAGCCTAAGGGTATGCTCACACAGCTGATGTACGGGGAGTACTTTGATGTAATTGTGCTGCAATGTACGCCCCCCAAATACGATAAAATCATAGCACTCAATGTAAGCCAGCGTATTCTCTGACGCACAGTACGTGTCCGTAATAAGAAGTGACATCCCTTCTTATGGACGTATACGCGCCAGAGAAAGTAAATTGGAGCTGGGCTGGAGCATTGGCCAGCGCTTATTTTCAACAGCAGGAGTTTAGTGGTGCGCACAGGTATGTGAACCAGGTCTGAGATTTTTTTTGTCGCCCATAGCAACCAATCAGAGCTCTGCTTTTTTATGCCGCACTAGAAGAATGAAACCCCGCTTTTGATTGGTTGTCATGGGCAACAAGGCCAGTCTTATTGTTAGACGATTTTGATAAATGAGACCTTCTAAGTTTTCAACAATTGGTGCAGTTTTTGCCCAAACTTGTGTTTATTAAATGTCCATCATCTAGGTGGAAAACGCTGAACATATCCACTGGGCCTCATTGACCAGACATAGGTCTTTCTTGGGCATATATTGGTAGGGTTGTGTGGTATTAGGACACATTTGTGTGGTATACATTTTTATAGTAGGAACCTATAGGTGGCATGTGGCACTGTATGCCAGCTCCAGTAAACTGTCCTGTTCTAGCGAGATAGTAGATGTATTCATATTGTCTCTTCCACTATCATTGTCTTTTTTCCTCACTCTTTGAAATCCTTCATTCATCTTTTCTTCTGTCAGTCCCGGGACCAGACGGGCGGTATGAGGGCATCTTGGCATTTGACTATGCTAGATTCCACTTTGGACAGAGGTAGTTTTACTCTCTGTAAAATGTGATTATATGTCGCCGATGCTTGAGAGGTAAATGTCAGCTGCTTTCAGTAAGTATTGAATTTTCTAGATGGGAAGGAAATGTCAACATGGTAATTACTGTAATGCTCTTCTTATTTCAGGTCAAAGGTAACATTCAAAATCACGCAGACAGCGGACCCTCGGCTCCCTTATAAAGTGTAAGTAGAGTCCTTATACCCGAACCCCTTCTTCTATGCCCACCTGACGGGCCTTACGCCATTACCCTATTACTTTACTTACTACCTACTCCAGGGGTGTCAAACTCAGCGTTATGGTTGCCTTCAAAGGTTTGATGGAGGGTGGGGGCCTGAGTAAAGCTGTCAGAGCTGTGCCACCACCTGTGAGTAGTAAACAGACTTGTGCGGAGGTGCGCACCAAATACTGTGGTAGTGCCACCACCTCTGCCAACCACTGTCTGCATCCTCCTGAGAAAGTGGAGAGCGGTTCCTTCTCCTTCCAGAACTATTCCTTTCCTGCTCACTGTCTTGCGGGCTGCATAAAAGGATGTGGTGGGACGGGTTCAGCCCACGGTCCTTAAATAGGTTGTCTAATTACAAAGATTGTTTTTTATGTTAAAAATCCTGCAGAACAAGTCACTTTGCAATATGTGTCCATTAACAGTGTCCTACCTATTCCTAGAGATCACCTCTGCATCAGTTCCTCAGGTTGCTATAGCTACAGACCTGTTTGATCTCTCCTGACAGGCTGCCAGCGCTGGTCGCTGTAGCTACAGACTTGTTTGATCTCTCCTGAGAGGCTGCCAGCGCTGGTCGCTATAGCTACTGACGTGTTTGATCTCTCCTGAGAGGCTGCCAGCGCTGGTCGCTATAGCTACAAACCTGTTTGATTTCTCCCGATAGGCTGACAGCGCTGGTCGTTATAGCTACAGACCTGTTTGCTCTCTCCTGATAGGCTGCCAGCGCTGGTCGCTATAGCTACAGACCTGTTTGATCTCTGGATAGGCTGCCGCGCTGGTCGCTATAGCTACGACTGTTGGATTCTCCTGATAGGCTGCCAGCGCTGGTCGCTATAGCTACAGACCTGTTTGATCTCTCCTGATAGGCTGCAAGCACTGGTGGCTAAAGCTACAGACCTGGTGTCCTCAGCAGTTCATCACTGCAGGCCGGTTGAAGCCAGTAAACACCACTGAATTCAAAAATGAAGTTAAGAAAACAGGACTGAGGTAAAATGAATCGATGTAGTGAGACAACCGCTTTAAAGGGGTTGTCTCACTACATTGATTTATCTTAACTAAGTCCTGTTTTCTTAACTTCATTTTGAATTCAGGGGCGTTTACTGGCTCCTACTAGGCTACAGTAGAAGCCAGGTCTGTAGCTATAGCAACCAGTGCTGGCAGCCTATCAGGAGAAATTGAACAGGTCTGTAGCTATAGTGACGGGAGGGCTGATGCAGCCCATAAAAGAGGGGATATCTAGGAATAGGTAGGACACTGTTAATGAACATTTATTGCAAAGTGACTTGTTTTTGCAAGATCTTTAACATAAAAAGCAGCAATCCCTGTAGTGAGACAACCCCTTTAAGTTTGATGCATGCCCAATGCGCTTCTGTGGATGTTCTGTGCATGGCTTTGTTCATGCTATCATCAGACTGCTTGGAGCCTCCATCACTAGTTGTATGAAATTTGATGGGAGGAGAAATGACGGACACCACAAAGATCCCATTATAAGTCAGTGGGGACTTTGGGGCAGCACTGGTACCAACATTTACTAGATTCATCACTGCTGTCACGAGTTCCAATAAAATCACAACTATAATGTTTGTAGGAATGACCTGAATGTAAATCAGTGTGACCTCAAGATTGGATGTTTGAGGTCGGCGCAGGGGTGCAGGACAAAGATGCATAATAGGAATCTAGGTTTGGGATTATTAAGGGTACAAGTGAGATCAGCTGCATATCTGGACCATCTGCTACTGAACTAAAAGAGAGTCGAATTATTTACTTTCTGAAGTGTTTTATTCTGTTTCAACATGTCACAAGTCAGAGCGCGTGTAACCTTTTCTTTATCACCTCAGAATCTATGTCTTCATAAAAAAAAATAGATGTTTTATTAAAGGGGTTTTGCCACGATCTCATTTCATACCTCCTGCATTCAGCTCTGTGTGCTCAGAAGGGGGCGTGTGTGATTTGTTTGAATTGCATATCATGTGACCCAGCAGGATGCCATCACCAGCCTTTCCCTCAGTCTAGTCAAAGAAAGGGGTCTGTTTTGTAAAGCATTGGGGAGTAGCTGGAGGTAAAGTTTTTACCCCACAGCACAAGGGTTATTGTTTCAAATCCCTGCAAGAACCAAACCTGTGTTTTTTTTTTTTTTTTTTCTCTTTATCAATGCACAATCCTGATTGAGGTTTATTTTTTATTTATTTGCAATGTTTGACTAATTACTAAGGATTTACAGAGGACGGGGTAGAATGACAGCACCTGGGGTTGAACACTCATAGCTGCCTGACAGGAGAGGTGATGTTAAACATTGCGACCAGGATGAGGAGCTCTCAGCCCTGGTCGTATCCCCCGGGACGAGCTATAAACAATGGATCCCCTAAAGGAGCAGCTAAAACAAAAACGGTGCAGAATTTTTAATAATAATGAATGGTGAAAATGTTTGTTATTTTATTTGCAAGCCTCACACGTCATTTTTACTTCATGGCAAAACCCCTTTAATAGACACCTTCCTACTTTGGACATTAACAGTGTGTAGCTCATGAAGAAAGTGTTTTGTGACAAAGCAGCTTGGTGGGTATATAAGGTGTGTGATAGGCTGTCTGCACACATATCCTTCATTGATGTAATAGGTAAAAAGGGGGATTTATGAAAGTTGCTAAACGGAATGATTGACTATGAGGCCAAGGGTGGCGGTATTTCTAAAACTGTGCAATTTGTGAACGGTTCCTGTGCTGCTGTAGTGAAAGTGTGTCGTAAGTGGACATTATGAATAAGCAGTGTGGAAACTGCATAGAAGCACATGCCACTGATGTGAGAGGTGAATATTTGCTATGGAAGTGTGTGACGGTGAACCAACACGTTACAGGGGAGCAGCTCACCTCCGAAATGAACCAGGGGGCGACCAGACGTGCATCTAATACAACAGTTCAGAGAGCCCTACTGCGTACGGCGCTCCGAAACAGTTCAATTTCCACAGTACATAAAGATTTGGACCTCCGCTGATTGTCACAGGGTTGCCTTCTCGAATTAGTCACATTTTCTGCTTCATCAAACAGATGGACATTGGCAGGTTGGATAAAAAACATCATAGAAGAAACACACTGCAACCACTGCTGGAAGAACACAAGCTGGTGGTGGCAGTGTTCTGGTCTAGGGAATGTTTTTGTGGCATTCTCTGGGTCACTATTACATAGAAATCACTTAATTAATTTGGATATGAATCCATCCTTACAGATCACGTAAACCCATACACGCTGATTGTCCTCTCTGGGGTGGATGAGATCTTCCAACAAGACAATGCGACCTGTCATGGCTAGATATGTCTGATACTGGTTCCAAGAACATGACCAAGACTTCCAAGTTCTTCCATGCCCCTCCTAATTTACAAGATTTGAACCCAGTTTTGCATTTGTAGGACCACCTCGGTTGTTGTGGTCGCTCTATGGACCCTCCGGCAGCTGTCGGATGCTATCGGCTCCAGATACCTGCGACAACTGACCAGGACCTTATTGAGTCACTCCCTCCAAGCCCGTGTGGCTTCTGTCCATGCTGGTACTCCGAATATTAGCTGCTGCTCATAGTAATGTGACTTGTGTGTAAAATCCCTGCGGTTTCATGTCTTTAATCCTCCATTGCAGGCTATGCGTTCCCGAGTGCACGCCCTTCACTGCAGTCTTGAAGTTTGCGGCAGAGGAGGTAAGTACAGAGCTAATCTTTTGCTAGGACTTGGGTGCGTTTGGCAGAAGTCAGGTCTGTCCGGCAGCCTCCACAGTCACATGCTGCTCCTTCACGTTGCTGAGCTATAGAATGATGGAGTCATTGATCCATTGCATTTCCAACGCTCTCTCCAATTTGTGCCTTGTTCCCTGTTGCATTTGTAAATCTCCCACAATGTGCTTATCTGGGACGGGCCGAGCACATGAGGGAAGTCGGCTGGAAAACATGGTTTCCTGCTCCTTTTGCCGGCTGATTAAAATGTCAATGCTGGAGCCGGTTTCCATAGCAATCTTTACTGTGACGATGACATGAAGATCCTGACAGGCTTCCCTTGCAGCAGCTAGTCACCAGCTAGATGTTAGTCTCATACCTCAGACTGGAGCCAAAGCAATAGGAGGAATAGAAATAGCGAAAAAAAAATCCAACAAATTTTTCCATAGACAAGTATTTAATAGCTTCTAATAATACTCTCTCCATGTATATAGAGAGTAAGGCTGAAAATGCAGGCTCGTCGTAAGGGGCCGTTCACACGGCTTATTCTGGGATGATTTCAGCGTAATGCTCCCGTATTTGCGCTGCAGAATCGGCTGGAAGCCGTCCCAGTCTGGTAAGGTATCCCGTATTCGACCGTGAGAGGTGGGGGAAGTGACATGTCAATTATTTTCGGCGTGTTACGCGCCGTGGGAATAATGAGTGTTTTTGGGCCGGCGAGCGCCGCCCCCCGCCCTCTGACGGCAGCCGGCGTAATTGCGTGGCGAAATTCGTCCCGCAATTAAGTCGGCTTTAAGCCGTGTGAACATTGCCTAACAATCCCCTTCAAATCAGCTAAGTTTCATCCACTACAGTGCCCATATCGGTAGCCAACCAATTTCCTACAGTCCTTAAATGAAGTACACCAATCAGTGTTAGGGGATGTTCACACAGTGTTTCTTAGATGCGTGTGAATCCGTGTTTGCATACATTTTAGATGTGTGTGAGGATAAATGTGTTCGGTACCTACACGGACTCATACCGCATTCTAACAATGTGCAGTGTGATTTTCATTGCTTTCAATATAAAACAGGCATCGGAGTGCAGACGAGTGATCGGCAATGCGTGTTTACTTGCTCCTTTCTGATGCATCTTTCGAATCGGTTCAAAGAATTAACATGTGAATTCTTGATCCGAAATACACAGCAGGCGCCCAATGTTGCGCTTTGGATGAGATTTTCGGATCCAAAACGCCGTGTGAATGTACCCCGACGGTCTGGGAAAGCCTATTTGGTCTTGGGGTTTGCACAGTCTCCCACCCCTTTTCAGGCTGCTTGAAATCCTTAGGTAGCCTGGTATGTATCAAAGGCCAAAAAAAAGCCCTTTAACATTTTATAGAAGGGAACCTGTAAGGTGGTTTGTGCCTCCCTATCTGTTTTTATGTAGGGTTTTTGATAGAGAAGAGAAGCTGAGCTCTTGATATATAGGGTTATATGATAGAGAAGAAGAAAGCTGAGCTTGTGATTGATAGGGTTTTATGATAGTGAAGCTGAGCTTCTGTGTTTATATAGGGTTATATGATTGAGAAGCTGGAGCTCTGTATATAGGGTTATATGCTAGAGAATGAGAGCTGAGCTCCGTCATATATAGGGTTATATATAACCGTATATATCACAGAGCCCAGCTTCTCTTCCTCTATCATTTAACCACATATATTGCAGAGTTTAGCTTCTTTTACTCTGTCATATCCTGCTCTCAGATAAGGGAGTGTAAACCAAGTGACAGGTTACTTTTAAAGCGGTTCTGGTGGCCTTCATAATACGTCTATTTTACTAAATACTCATATTTCCTCAAATTGCAATTCTGGATCATGCTTTCTTACAACCCTGAATTGTGTTGTTCCTCTGTTATCCTTTATGGAAATGTGTACACCTAAATTGACAACAGGGTGTTACCATTTCCTTTGTTTAAATTCTATGTGCCCATTTTACTCTGGTTTATGTCCATATCAATGCTGTTGACCGTGTCAGTCTCTAATAGATAATACTGTATACGGAAAAGGACTGATTACAGCCTTTTTACTAGTACACTTCCAGGAGGAAATATAGAGGAACTGTACAGCACTAAATTCAGGGTGCTACATTTTAGTTATTTTGTAGAGAGCAGTAAGACACGAAAGAGCTGATACAGCTTATTCACTTATTCCAGTTTCAGCAAATACATCTTTAAATAATAACACTTTAATTGCAACAAGCAGTGAAAATTCAATATTACATTTTCATTTTTTTTCCTTGTTCTCTCACATTGAGGAAGTTAATGATAATACCTTCTTGCATCTGGTGCTCAGAAGTCCCATTGGTACCGAACAAAACAAAGTGAAGCTTTCTTGAGGGCAGTAGGAGCCTTTAGTGGTCATAAATGGTTATTAAGTGATCAAATGTTCTGTTCTTTCTTTTCGTTTAGTTTAAGGTCCCTGCAGAAACGAGCGCTATCATAACAAATGGTAAGTGCATTTTGGTTATTCACTTATTGTATTAAAGGGAAACATACGAGACTTCTCATACTGGCCCTCAGCTGCCGTCATGTTGCTAAATGTCAAAGGAAAATTCCTGCCGTGTTCTTCACTATTCGTTCTGAAGCGAAGAAATAAGATGTAATGAAATATCAATTAGCCACATAGGATGTACTGTTACATTCTGCATTTTCCTATAGACTCAATGTTCCACATTTAGTTGTTCTCAAGGCACATATGGCTCCCTAGCTAATGGCAGCTGCATATTATTGGGTACTTGAAGCTCAGGTTGATTGTATTTCAACCATTACACTGATGATTAGGTAAAAGTCACAAGTCCAAAAACATCAGGCAGCATTCCCATGCATAGGAAAAATGAAACTTATGTCTGTATTGTGAATCCCAATGTGTATAAAAAGCAGTGCGGTGGTCTTATTCATGCGTTGGCAAAGCTTTTTCAATTGGGGTACAAGAAATCTCACTGGTTCATATCTGTAGTAGTCATTTACCCTTTAAGGGGCTGTGTACACGGCACAGGACAAATATCGGTCAGTTTATCTGACCGGTATTTGCACTATTTTCGAGGGGAAAAGCTCCACAGGCCGAAGGGGGTCGGCTTTCTCCGCGATTAGCGGAGAAAAGCCCTCCCCCTTCATATAGACCTATTCATCTTCCGTCTGAAAACCGGTCGGAAGAATGAACATGTCCTATGTTTTTCGGGCGGAAAACCCGTGCAATGGGGACTGCTGCGCAGGTTTTCCATAGAGGGCCGTTTTAAAAGTTTTTACCTGGATTGCAGACTGTTTTCAAAACCGAAAACAGTCTGAAAAAACGGGTGAAAACCCTGCGTGGGGACGGCAAGCCATTTTTGTAGTGACAAGGTTAAGGAATTGAGGGCATGCGAGAGAGTGTTTTCTGGTGGGCCGGCAGGCGGAGGTATGTGGTTTGGATTGGGTTTGAAGACAATAAAGCAGAGTCGAGTGTTATCCCATTGGCTAGGACTTGCGCCACCGGTGAGTGTTGTAGAGCCATTGACTATGATATGAGATGATCAGATGTTGGATGGGATGGAGTGGCGAGGTGGAAAGATAATGAATTCAGTTTTCTCACTCTTTTACACTTAAGTCTTAGAAGAGGGGGTCACCCCGTGGAGACAGAAGGAGGATATTGAGATGATAGGCAGTCTGGGATCCCTGGACAGATAGAGCGTTAATCGTCTGGGCCGAAGATGTAGAGTTGGGTGTCATCTAGCATACAGGTGGTACTGCGAAGCCGATGATGATGCTATGCGAGCAGGCCCTTATATGACGTACATCACCCTGCAAGAGTAGCGTCTTGGCACTGAAGTCATGTCACCTGCTCCAGAAACAAGCAGGATGACCAATCTGTTTGGCAGAAGAATAGGGAGAGGCGAGTATTTTTGTTATCTTTAATAAGGGCCTATATACCTACCTAGTGGGAATATCTACCTACCTACTTGAGGGCCTATTTGAGGGCCTATGCACGGACCTAACAGGGACTCTATATACCTTTCTACTGAGGGGGCCTATAAACTTATCTATATACCCCCACCTTTATGGCTTAAATAGCTACGCCTATTTTCTGGGAGGGGACTTCTATAACTATACTTATGTAGCTTATATAATACTAATACATATTCTACCTCACAGGGGCGCGACTATCTACGCTATATCTAATCTACTGGGGGGCCTATATACCTAGCTACCTACTGAGGGGATCCATATACCTACACTAGTACTACTTAATAGGAAAAGAGGGCCCAAATAATTACCAAGATAATTGAATGCTTTCTCTCTTATCACCATACCATACTGATTGCGGAGCCTATTTACCTACCTTCTGGTGAGCACTATATACTAATACCTACCAATTGAAGGCGACTTCAATAATATCCTACTTAATGAGTATGCCACTTTTCTCCTCACCTACCCTTGCTTACTAGATATAGTTTTTTGATACACACTTCCCAATTGGGGAGCTAAATACCTACCTACCTACCTCTCATACTGGGCGGGCGATATACCTTTAGGTATTACATTTTACAATGGGGGAGGTGGTTCAACTTACCTACTTTCTTAATAAGGGGGCCTCATTGCCGAACTATCCCATACTGTAGTAGAGGTGGTTACTATATCTGTCTACCTAATTTCTGGGCTGTACGCAGTTCCTATGATATAGGAACAAATAAAAGAAGGCTAAGACCCCTGTTAACACGGCGGATTGGGAACGGTTCAGGCCGTGAGGTTTCCGATCGTGCAGTTTCCGTTGGCCAAAATCTGCGCTTAGTTTATTACATCGGTTTCCTATTGCGAAACGCGTTAATATTCACACATCAGGCCAGGGGTTGGCCGTGGGTCCTCGAAGCTGTGTGGAGATACTCTCCTGTCAATTCTTGCACAGACGAGTGTCTGCGCGGCGGCCAGCTGTGGTTTGGCCGCCGCGGGGTGTGTGGTGAGTTTTTTTTGCTCGCGGTTTCTTTTTTCCATCCCCTTTGTTATATTATCACCACCCACCCCACCCACAAACAACACAAGTGCGACGCGGGTGTTGCCGCGGACTGCCCGCCGCGGCTTTGCGCCAGGCCGGTTTGCCCCTTGCATATTATTTTGAATGGTGCAAACCTACTCAGCGTAAAGCTGCTGCCAACCAAACCACTGCACCCACCTGCGCCGAGACCACGCCCGTGCCCGACCGCCGCAAACCCGCCTGCTCGGGAGACACTGAGTTTGCTGTGATCGGAGCATCGATGAGGTTTTGGAACGTCTTAGGGAGAACCGTTAGGCGAGAGCCGGCTGGCCGAATCCTCGGCCAAAAAGCCGTGTGAATCATGCCCAAAAACTATAAAATAAATATATAAAATAACGAAATACGAAACAAATAAAAAAAAATGGTTTGCACCAAACAAAGGAGCCCATAGTATGTTGTCATTATTCCATTTAGGAAGGGCTATGAGTATGGGGAGGTGGGACACAAGTAGGGAGGTGTTGGAAAGGTGTTTTTTAGGTAAATTCTGCAAGTCTTCATAGCAGAAAGTGGTGAAGTTGGTGATCAAGTCATTATTCAAACGTGGATATTGTATGTTGGCTGGTGGGAGTTTTGCTAGGGCTGCTTTTAGTCCCATTTTGGCCTTGCTTGTGAGGTATCACAGGGGTCAATATCGGGCCCTATTTTCTTTAATATACAAGCAGTCCTCAGGTTACAAATGGGATAGAGATTGTAGGTTTGTTCTTAAGTTGAATTTGTACATTGAAAATGTATCTCCAGCTAAAATATTTTTTTAGTTTTGGGTAGAGTAGGAAAAAGATATATTTGTTTTCCTGTTTTCCCCCTCACTTTCTGTCTCTCATGTGCTACTAGCTGCTGTGGAACATGGAACTATAGGTGCTAGAAGGTCACAGCAGCACATGTAGTAATCCTCACCCATACATTTAGTACAGGGATGGGCGGCGGACTGGGAGCACTAAGAAAAAAACTGCCGTGCTGGGGCTAACAGTGTGAGGCCAAAGCAGTGTTAGGGGATACTGCTGTGCCGGCCTGAGGACGAAAGGTAAAAAAGAGCTGCTGTACTACAGAAGAAACAGTGGGCAGAGGAAGGCTTGCAAAGTCAGGGACTGTCTGTATTTATCAATGACCTTGAGATTGCACAGTTGAATATACATGTTTGCAGATGACACTAAACTGCGTATAAAAGTACATATAACACAATAGAGGATAATATACTATTATAATAGGATTGCGTATAAGTTGGAGGCCTGGTCAGAGAAGTTTCAGATGAGAACTAACACTAATAAATATAAGATTATGCCCAGGGGACGGAAAAATCCACGCCATGATTACTTCTCAAATGGAAAAAACCCTGGATAAAACTGCCATGGAAAAGGACTTGGAAATCTTAGTTGACAGTAAATCTTTAATGTAGCCCAGCACGTATCGCTTAGTACAGCAGGTAAGATCATATGGCGGAATATTTAAAAAAGAGTTCAGATGATCACAAATGGACACACATTATAATTACTCTGCATCATACACATTCCCTTAGTCAGACACCACACATAGAATCTGATGCTACTGTTTATGGACCATCAGTCGCACAGAACAGACCATTGCTAATAGCTTGTGCTAGGGTTCTAACTAGTAGCCGGCAAACACTCAGAATGATTAGTTGAAACTTAGGGTTATTAGATAAGAGAAAGAAGGCCTTTGCGGTGAAATAATAAAAATAAAAAAAATGTATGAAATATATCTCTCAAAAACCCCTTTGGGATATATTGGCTTTTTGGTTGAAATGTATCAGCGATGAACATAAAAAATATTTATTTTTTTTTAAACTGAGAATTAATTGATACCATCTCTTACCATTTAAGAATGCACGTGGTCCAAACTGTTCTAATTTTTGCTACTTCTTAGACACAACTTGCCTAATCATCTTAACAAGGAGCTTAATTGCAAAATTATGTTTGACCCTTGAATCACCCAATACATTTAGGGCATCAATTTGAACTGGGACTTAAACAGCTCTCCTTTCTCTTCTGGACAGGCCACAGGCATCATCGTCTTGCATCGGTGTGTCACTTGGTGCACAATATATGCTGGAGTTGAGGTGGAGACCTAGTGACGTCCTCAGTGAAAAAGACTCACTATGATGCCAGACAATTATGTCTTCGGCGTAACGATTCATGCGTGACGACAAGGAGCGTGAGCATGCATCAGTCAGCGTCTGGTATCCTTGCCAATATGTCGATCTTGCATGCTAAGAACCAGACGGATGTAAATGGTTACGAATGGTCTGACATGACACTTGGGTGCCTCTCACCTCCCTTAAACGTGCCTGGAGTTGTAGCCAAAGAATGTCCACTTCTTTGCCTTTCTATGACTGCCTTCCTAGCTCTACTTTGTCTCTCTTGTTGCCACACTGCTGATCGACACTCTGTGACATCTTAAGCTCAGTGGTCATTTCCACCTGAGTAGCATCCTGCACTTGATGACACTCACAATGGATGAGGTACGGTTGATCAATTGTTAACTTGTTGTCAGAGTTCTGATTTCAAAATTTGAACAGATGTGATCGAGATCTGTTAAATTCCAATTAAAATTGGAGATCTATGTATCTTTACTCTAAATTAAATAAGGTATTGTGTTGATTCTAGCGGATCAAAAATCTGTGTTGAATTTTGCCATTAGCTCCTTTTTAGAGTCAGCAAATTGTGCAAAAAATGTCACTGAGGAACATATGACACGGATTAGGACATGCCCGTCTCATTTGTTTCTAATCAAAATCAAAACAAAAATTCAAGAAATTTTCTGTTCATCCTGAAATTTCAACAAAAAGCCAAACTATCACCTAGCATTGATGTGTTGTGCGATATCACTTGCGTCAATATAGAGATCTCTCCTGTGATCTATTTATACCTGGGATTGTATACAGAACAAGGAGGTATCCTCTATGTCTAGAGGAAAAAAGGTTTTTACGTAAACATAGAATGGACTTCTTTACTGTAAGAGCGAGTGAGACCTTGTTGGAGAACTCTCTGCCAGACGGAAATTGTCACAATGTGCACGTTCACTAAAATAATTTTAAAGGGGCCACTTAGATGCCATGTGACACTAGCCAGATACAATAGTATAGCAAGTTATCAAGTTATAGTAGAATTCTGTAGTAGTTTTGTTGATTCAGGGATTTATTCGGGTTGCCTGAATAAAGGTAGGGAGGGAAGTATTTTTTCCATAAAATAAGGACAAGTGGCTTCTACCTCATGGGATTTTACCTTCTACTTGATCAACACTATAGGATAATAGGCTAAACTGGATGGATAGCTGTCTTTTTTTCAGCCTTACATACTATGCAACTATGGTGAGTTACTTGTGACTACCAAGACAGTGGTTGGGGAACACTGAAATTGTGCTTATTAAGCCCCTTCTTGGCAATACTCATTAAAGACCAGATGACCACATGAATTGTAATTGGCTTTAGCCACATTTTCCTGCATTAACATACATTTTATGAATTTACTAGGTATAAATGTATATTTGGAATATTTATACTCCCATTAGAAATCCTACTATACAAAAATTAAGCAATTCTTTGACAAATAGGAGCACTTTATTGTTTCATTCTACACACCCCAAGAAAAAAAAGCTGATTATGGACCCCTTGACCAAACATAAACAAAAATATCTAAAAAGATATGTTCCTGCGGCTTGAGCTTAGAGTTAGTAATTCTTCATAATTCTGGTATAACATGATTTTGGTACTAGCAATCCAAAAGAGTTTACTTTATTTGAGTTAGATGGATGTCGGTTCTAACAGAATTTGAGGCTAATCTTTGAATATCACTAAAAGACAAATGGCGGTATGGATCTGACATTTTGCTTCATTGTAATATTTGATTTTGATTTTTTTGTCATGATTTAAATTTTCAGCATTTCTTGTTTTGCAAAAATGTCTGTCAATTGCCTTCAATATCTTGCTGTGAAAGTAACAAATTTGATGATTGTTATAGATAATATACGGTTTTTAGTATGTGTATCTAACTCAAATGATATGTTATCGTATGATATATTTCACTTTTAGGGCTTAAACAAAAAAAAATGTTTGCATTTAAAAGTAAAAAGTTTTTGATTAATCAATAAAAATATATTTTTTAAAAAATCCTACTATACAATATTTACCGGAAAACACCATAAGTATGTTAACAATGCCCCATCAGTCTCTACATATTTTTCATTATTGTTTCCTGTCTATGTGACTGGGTTAATCCAAGCGCCCAAAGGCAAGCGTTCAACTTCTCTTTGATCAATCTGTATGCCTCCTGATGGTTTGTCAGTATCTACAGAGAGTCTTTTGCAGATGACATCCTGAATAACTGATTTTCAGAAGCCTGGATGGATTTTATTTTAAATTGGCAAGTGATAGAAGGAAGCACTCTTACTTGTAGGCATCACACAGGAAATGTGACTAACGTATACTGCTAGAAAGTGATAGCTTGGCCTTCCTTGTTGCTTATTTATAAATGATGTCTTTTATATTAACATATACCAACATGATATAATTACAGATTATTTCAATAAAGGTATTAAACAATTATGTTGTCAAAAGCACTAAAGCTCAAGTTAGGTCAGGAAGTATTCTCAGACTGACACATTTTTTGTAATTTAGCCTCTGTACACCACCACATTGCTTTTAAAACAAAGCCATTAACATGGGATTGAACTGTAGACTTTCAGCTTTATTTAATTAGTTTAATAAAATATTGCATTAAGACTACTTTCACAATGCAATTATGGCTATTGTGGCAGAGACACCTAGAGTGTTTGCTAGTGCGTCTGCTGCCACTAGGTGCTTACAGCCAACCACACACCCACCAAGTCACTGTAGCCCAATGCTGCCACCGAGTGCGCCTTGGTCTCCGTGGGGAAAGCAATTGGTTGTTGGTCAGCAACACGTAGGTTGCCTGACACCCTATAGATAGCCATTTTGGGCTGGGCCTTTTCCTAAACAGCTGAGATGGAGTGGTAGTGGCTGCTTCCCAACATTCCAGTGTCAGTATTTACCAGGCCTATAAAAAGCCTGTATACTTCCAGTGTGAATAGGGGGTGTGGTTGCTTTGGCCGTTTGCCCCCACCCCCCCCTTAGTTCGCAGATGAGCAAGGGAAGGGCTCTTCGCCCCAGAGCTTGAGGAGAGCCCTGGTGGAGCGACTTGTTTTTTTGGGGGTGCTGTGCAGTAAGCACAGACCACAGGAAGTTGAGGGGCGTAAAACTTGTTTTATGCTTTAGTTAGTGGCAGATGGCTGAGGTTTATTTTGATGCCTGTTTGTAATCTGTGAATTCCTGATGCCTCAATAAAGCTGGTGAGGCAGTTTTAAATGAAGCCCAGTTTCCCCCCCCCCCCCCTCCCGTGACGATGCCATTCCAATTTCTGAAAGGTGGCCGATCCATGGAGCTAAGTCACCCCCTAGGACGGATCAAGACTGTCAAGGCCGTGCCCTCTTACAGACAGAGGGGGTCGCGTCCGCTGCCCCTGTGTCTGGGTCCGCTGTTGCTCCCTCTGCGCGCGGCTTACAAGCAGGCCTGAAGTGTCAGTTTGCGTCTACACCTGCTCTGCTCTCAGCGTACTCCACCTGGTCCAGCTTCCCACGCGTGACTCCGTCCACTGCTGGCTTCCCCATCGTGTGTGCTTGCACCCTCCCTTATAGGTGCGCCTGCAGCGGCTAGCCTGCGTACATTTATGAACACAGTGCTCCTGCGTTCGATTCCTGCCCGTGACCTTCTGACCCTTCTCTTCATAAAAGTACATTCCTTCCTGCGAACTCTCCACACCCGGATAGTCTCATGTTCGTTAAGAGTGTGCCTTTCCTAGAGCCTCCAGACTCTCTTGCTGCTAAGCTGCTTCTGTGTATACTCCTTTGTTTCACTGTGTCCCTGCTGAGTCTCTGCTTTACTCTGCCCGCATGTCCAATCCTTTGCCTAGCCACGTGTACCTGCACCCCAGTCTATCCTCACCATGGCACCTGCCGTTCCCACACCGATGTTCCTATGGAGCCGGATTATCGCGATCCTTCTGGCCCTGGAGGAACGGTCTCGCCGGCGCAGTCATGAACCTGTGTCTATACTTGTAGGCAGATCCAAGCCCACTACTTAAAAAAAGCTGCCCTATGTCCTCCCCCCCTCCCCACAGTCCTGACTGCAACCCCGGAAACCTACCATGCCATGGTGTCTTTGGGTGAAGTGTCTCTGAGTTAAAGATGCTCATGCCTCCTCATCTGAACTCCCCGGTCCCCTCTGTTATGGTTACAGTAACTAAAATCCACAGTTTGTGTCTTTGTTTAGGACTCTGGTTCGTACTAGAGATACTTTATCCACCCGACGTTGCTTGACAATTATTGCATGCTGTTCTCCTGTATTGGATAAACCGCCTGCGTTTCTCCTCCATCGAAGGGGAGAACCTGCAAAGAACCAGTGCGTTACCGTACTCAAACACTACTATTATATAGATACACCATCGAAGTCACCCCCCCCGGAGACTCTAGCATATGAGGTATATCTGACGGTGTCTACGTTTGGACTCATGATGGAGTGTGAGTGGACTAATGCTTCTCTTCTGTCCTTGCCTTAGGGCTACTCGTGGTTCCAGCTGTCACAATCCTTCCTTCAAGGCATAGGGAAAGTGACGTGATGTTCTCCAGTGGGCGCACGCCATGTCATACTCGCCCTGCCTGGAAGCCTGCCCATACTGCACGGTAGTTCACCTCGCCCCTCACACTGTTACCCTGCCGTTGTTGCTAATTCGAGATGCTGCCTGCAAGAGGACTGTCAAGCCCCACAAGAAGAGCTCAATAGGCGTCTTTAAGACACCTCTGCTTTCACCACCCACACTTCCCCCCTGCTCTACTTGTATTTCTGCTTTTTTTTTTTGTTTTTTTTTTTCCTTGTCCCAGCCCCAGGTTCAAGAAGCAATCCATGACGGACTTGCTGCCCCGACACCTCCTCTGAGACAGTTCCTGGGGATTACGAGGACAGCATGACTAGTGGTTTACTCCCTATACCAGTGTGATGATGGCGCGATACCTGGTTAGCCTCGCGAAGCGGATGGTATTATCGGGAGCAGGGGGGTACTGGTAACGGATACGCACTAGACCCGTAGCTCCTTGTGACATATATGACCAGCGTCGTGCTCCGTCAGCCCCTGTGTCTGGTCCGCTGCTGGCTCCCTTGTGCGGGTGTGTTACAGCGCAGTTGTCAATTTTGCTCTCATACATCGCTTCTGCATCACGCGTAACCTACAACATAATCACATGTTTCTGCCGCTCCTGCTTCATAGCCCGCTGCTTTCCGACTTCCCACTGGGACTTCCGCCATGCGTTGTGTGTGGTGCCATCCCTCATAGGGTGGCGTCCCGTGCGCCAGCCTGCGGCGAGCACATTGTATGCCTACACAGATGCTCCTGCCCTTTCTATTTTATTTATTTTCTTTTTTTAACTATTTTCTGTAGTTTTTTTTTTTTAGTGCCTCGTGACCTCTAGACCCTTTTTCATACGGAATACTTCCCTCCTGCGACTCTGCGGTCGATCTCAACACAACATTTCATTGCGTGTCGCTTCCATAGAGCTTTAGGACATCTAGCTGTAAGCTGTTTGCCATGTGTTAACTCCCTTATTGTTTCCACTGATGTCTGTCCTGATATGCTACTGCTGTTTTAACTCTGCCGCTGTCCATATCTTTATGAGCTGTCGCCGTATGTGTACTCTGCCACCCCCATGTCTTACCTCTTACCAGCACTGCGTTGCCTCACAAGATGTTCCTATGGTAAGAGGTGTATCTGCGTCCATCTAAGCCTGGTGGACACTGTCTCGACGGCGCAGTCTGTGAACTCAGATCAATAAACAAAAAAATACAAAACAAAAAAAATAAATAATCAAAAAATAAAAATAAACTGTTCGTCATGATACATGTTGGAGTTCCAGAGCACTTCCTAATAGAATGCCCAAGTAGTGCGCGTCCCTGCTAGCCCGCCCGCGAAAATCCTTCCTATGCTCATGGTGTTGCTGCGTCGCTGAATGTAGTCCTACTGAGTAAGATGTTCTGTGCCCTCGCTCTCAATCCTAGACCATCCGAGACAACACCCTCTTGACTTATTGGTAAAGTATAACTCTCAAGTTATCTGCTTTTGTTTAGATCTGCGTTCGATCTGAGATTTGCATCGCCCCCGTCGTTGTTGACCAAGTATGCATCATTGCGCTTGTCTCACCTTGCTCTGCGATATAACCACGTGCTGTTGTCCTTCTCTCTCATACAAATTATTTGTTGGGGAGATCAATGAGAAGAACCTAGTGACCGTTACATAAATTTACTCAGTCACAAACCTCTGTGTCTGCCACATAATCTGGAATGTTTCCACCTTCAACGAGGACGACATCTCGTCTACGTTTTGCACTTATATGCCTTCGCATTCTTCGTCCATGCAAATTGGTCCTACCGTGGTTTCAGCGACTACATATTCTTCCTTGCGACTTGGGAAACGGGTGTTAAGTTTTCCAGGGTGACCGAGCGACGCCATGTCATACCTCGACTGTCCTGAGAGCTCACCCCATGCCCATCCTAGGGCAGTCCTGCCCACTCCTGTTACATGCACATGTTCTGCCTGATGCTAAAGCCTGAAGAGGACTCCTCAAGCACAAAGAAGAGCTCCTTGGTCTGACTAATGACACTGTTTTTTCATATACCACCCACCTTCACTATTGACTGTTTCACGCTTCTGCCCACCAAGTTCAATACTTAAGTAATTTTTTAAAAAAAATAAAAAATTTATACTGGGACTCTCTAGGGACACCTCCTTGAAGACGAGCTTCCTGGGATATCTGAGGATGTGGTTACCACCTATACAAGTTATGTGAGGCTTCTGTTAGCACGGGGGGGAGGGACTTAAGGGGTGTGGTACTGATCACGAGATCGCACCGCGGCCGCTCGTGTTTAGTCCTCGGCGGTCTGTGTCCGCATCCCCCACCCCCCCCCCCCCCCCCCCCCCCCCCCCCCTCCCATCCCATCCCAGCCCCCCGCGCGCTATAGCCACTCGCGTTCTTCCCCGCCCCCCCCCCCCCCCCCCCCCCTACTAATTCAATTGATTTGTGTTAATCTTACCGGCGCGCAAAGCTCGCTCTATTCCCGCCCCCCATCATTTCTCCCCTCCCCACCTCCCCGCCCCCACCCCCCCCCCGCCTTCCCCCCCCCCCCCCCCATTCCCCCTCCCTGTCCGCCTCCGCGCGCTAGGTGTTCATGAAGTAATAAGAAACTTTTTTAAGTATGTGCTCTTTCACCCCTCTCTCCCCTCCCCCCCGCCCCCTCCTGCCCCGCGATCTCCCGCCCTCCGCCGTCCCCCCCCCCTGCTCCCTCCCCCCCCTCCCTCCCCCCCCCCCGCCCTCCCCCCCCTTCCCCCATCCATCCTCCTCCCCCCCCTCCCCCCCCCTCCCTCCCCGCCCCCCCCCTCCCCCCGCGTGGGTCTTCCCCCCCCCCCCCCTTCTGCCCCGCCCACTGTCCCCTCCTCTCATAGTTTTTGTTTCAAAGGGGTTGCTCCCGAAATGCCCCGCACACCCCCGTGATATGGTTGTATAGCTCCGAGGGATTGCTGCCGTTTTAGTTACACTCTCGCGCTGATACACAAGCTCATTTGTTCTTTGCGAACCTCTTCGTTCAGTGTCACACGCTACGTTTTCGCCGCTCGTCGCTCGCACCACCCCCCCCCCCCCCCCCCCCCCCCCCTCCTTCGCGCACTGGCTGTCCACCCCCCCCCCCCCACCCGCCAACCATATCTCTCTCTACGTTTATCACTCCACGCTAATCAACTGTTCTCTTGAGAGTGTGTGTGTGCACCCTTGTTCTGTGCTGGCCCCCGCTCCCCCCACCCCCCCCTTCCCCCCTTCTCTCTCCCTAAACACGCTCTCACGCGTCCCTGCCCGATAATCCCTTCCGAAGACTCCCTCGGCTCGTCTCGACTGTAAAACACGCAATGTTTACTCAGTGCATGAAAAACTACAGAAAAAGGACCAGCTCTCTCTCTCCTATGAATATGTAGATACAGACAACCAAATACTTTGTACACCTCCTCGGAGTATTTTAACTACCTCACATCCCTCGCCTCTCCTCAGCTACTCGTGACCCCCCCCCCCCCCCCCCCCCCCCCCCCCCCACCCCGCGCCCCCCGCCTCTCCCCCCCCCCCCCCCCCCCCCCCCCCACCCCCCCCCCCCCGGCGCCCCTCTCCCACTTTGGCACCCCCCCCCCCCCCCCCCCGCCTATCCCCCCCCCCCCCCCCCCCCCCCCTTCCCAACCCCCCCCCCCCCCCCCCCCTCACTCCTCTCTCACTCTCACAAAGCCCCACATCTTTCTTTGCAGCATCCTCCACGCCACTCGCTCTCTCTCTCCCTCCCCTCCCCCCCCCCCCCCCCTCCCCCCCCCGCTCCGTTTTTGAGAGGTCTCCTGAGAGGCGCAGAGAGCAAGAGGCTGGTCATCACGCGGCTTGCCAGATGCCTCCCCCCCCCCCCCATGTTGTCTAGGCGATCGCTGTGGCAACTCCCTGTGTGCTGGGGCTTACAGCCAGAGTGTTCAAGTTTGCTCTAGCACTGCTTCTACGCCCCCATCGTTTACTCACCTGTTTGCCTTCCATCAGCAGCTGTCCGTCCACTGTGGCTTCCCCAAGCTGTGTGTGTGCACCCCATTAGGTGTGCGAGCGCAGCCCGGCAGCGCGGACTATTTATCGCACACAGTGCTTACGTTGCTTCCTGCCCGAGACTCTTTGACCTTTCTCATAAGGAATTCCCTATCCCCATTGACTCATCTTACTAAAATTATATAAAACTCTACTCACATATTCAACCTATATACATAAAAATATAAACAAAATAAACATATAATATATATACACATCCATACTATTATACTATACAACTCACATTACCATCCAATATATCACTACTAACAAATAATATAATATAATAAACAATAACTATCATATCTACCTATCTCCTCCTCTATTCACACACACACATAAGAACATCAACCATTCCACCCACCCACACACTAACACACCTCTTCTTTTTATATTTTTTATTTTTTTTCCTTATATATTTTTTTTTTTTTAATTTAAACCATAAACCTAATATATACCTCTCATTCTTTCTCATAAACTATAATTCATATAATCCACTAGATATAGAGATGAATACCCTATTAAGATATTTTTTTTTTTTTTTTTTTATTTTTTTTTTTTCAATATCTTTTTTTTTTTTTTTTTTTTTATTTTCTTTTTTTATTTATTTTTATTTTTTTTTTTTTATTATATACTTTATTTTTTTTTTTTTTTTTTTTTGTTTTTTTTTTTTTTGTTTTTTTTTATTCTTATTCATCTTAATACTTACCACACAACCAACCATATAATTTATAACTCTACTCAATTATTTCCTCAATCCGGTGTATACCTAACCCTTAACATCCATAAAAATCCCCCACTCCAATACTATTCTGTGTGTGTGTTATTTTTTTTCAATCCCCCACCACACACAAGATCCCACCACTTTTTTACTCTCTCTACCTTAAAAAAACCCCCACCCCTCCAATTTTATTTCCCTCTCTCCATTTAATCTAACTAATTCCATTTTTTTTTTTTTTTTTTTTTTTTATTTTATTTTTCTCGCCTCCGCCCTTTTTTTTTTTTTTACTAGTAGTTTTCCTGTGTTTCTTATCCCACCCTATTAAATCTCCCTACATCCAACCACATCATATCTTTTTAAAGTCACCTATAATTTATCTATTTCTACTATACTTGCTTTGTCCTAATTAATTTCTTAATATTAATATGTGTGTTAATTGTTCCATTTTTTTTATTGTTTTGACATAAAATTCCAATTAAATTTTCAACATACCTTAAATTCACAATATGCATACATTTATTAAATATTTATAAATATATCAGTAAATAAACAAAATTTTACAAAATTTATTTAAATCATTAACATCAAATTTTAATTTATGTTATATCTGACTTTATCTGTATGTTTGTTTTCAACTTATATATAATATTGTTTAAATATTTTATAATCATTATCCATCATATACACATACCTATCACAACCATTAAATACCAACAATTTATTCATTTTTTTAATTATTCCAACCTATTCATACAATCAACATATCACACAAAACTTAAACCCTAAAAACACAACATACACAAATTAAAACAATCACCAACCTACTCATTTCATACCTCATTTCCCACTCATCACCTCCCCCCAATTCTCCTATCTCAAATCACTTACCACACAAACATGACTCTGAATACAATTGTCAGTTGTGTCCACTGCAATCAAAATGATCACTCACTCACACAATATTCAAGAATCGTAAGCAGACTATATATTCATCTATACCCCACTCAACTTGAGGAAAGTGGCGAAATCTTAGGGAGGTAAGCATGCAATCATTGTCGTAAAAAACAAACACAACACTACACAGCCATTGCAGATTACTTGAAATAAAACATTAATTGAATGTAACCATACCCCCTTTTTATGCTACCTCTACACCCGCTAAGACCAATGAAGATTTATGATAAAAGCCTAGAAAACCATGAAGACAGTGTGACGCTTAGCATGGCTGTATGCCCACCTCCCTCAAGAAATAATGTGGTTGTAGATTTTAACATCGTTATACGAGACTACCAGAATACGGCGTCAACTGGAATGAGAACAGTATAAGAAGGGAAAAGAAGAATACCATATCATCCGAAAAACATAATACAGCCAGCGTTATGACGCCTGATTAGAGCATGACAGGTGCCGTTCTAAGGTGCGGGCGAGGCAAGGGCGATGGCCGCGGGGAAGTGCTGCTCACCGCTATGGAAGCGGCGCAAGGCGCGCCGCTCGCGGCCTGCTGGTCAGCCCTGGACCTAGTAACCCTCCCCCCCCCTATTTTTTTATAGTATATTTCTATTGTCTAATTTCATTGCTACGGGTTGTAAACAGCCGTGCAGAGTCGAATAGCAGCAGGACCCTAACCCTCCTGCCACACACGTTAGTAGCCAGCTTGCCGTGCACAGGGAGGAGGTAGGACGAGATGCTCCCCTCTGCCTCACTACGCCCCTGTATGTATCATGACGCTCAAGTCAGCCAGCCTGATTAAATCACAGACGTCAGCAGGGGGAGCATGGAAGTGTTCAACCTACGCCCTCTGCGTGATGCCAGCACCGGCTACTTACCTGTTGGAATGGTGGTCGAGCACACCGGATCTTACTGTTGGAAGGTGGTCGTGCACCCGGCTCTTACCTGGAGGAAGGTGCATTTCGCCCCCGTAGATCTCTCCTGGCGCCCGGAGCTCCCGTCCACTTAGCCGTGTGACCACGCGCACTTGTCTGCACGGCTGCAGGCATAGCTTCGTGTGATGTCGTTCACTGACCACTTACACTGAAACCGGACTCCTAGCCGGACCGTCCACCATGGACACGCCTGCTGCGGGTGATCCTGGCAAATGGTAAGTGAGGTTTTTTATTTTATCGTATACTTAGCGAGATACAGGGGGAGGCAAGAACTGGGCTACAGGCGGGTGGTAAAACTTGGCTAGCAGGGGGGTCAAAACTGTAATTAGAGAGGCCGCACGCAAATCAGCCAAATCTGCATTACAGGAGCGGCAAAACTGGACTACACGGGAATGAGGCCAAACTGGCGTCATAGGAAAGGGCAATGGCTACAGACGGGAAACCTAGGATACAAGGTCGGGCACTGGCTAAGGGGGAACAACTGGGCATACAGGGGGCAAAACTGGATACAGGGGCCAAACTAGCCCTAACAGGCGGACAACTGGTCATCACAGTAAAGGGGGGGCAAAACTGGCCTACAGGTGGCCAAACTTGGCCTACAGGGGGAAAATGGTACAGGGGGGCAAAACTGGCATCACAGGGGCAAAAGTGGGCGTTACAGGCGGACAACTGGCTACAGGGGGAACTGCTACAGGGGGCAAAACTGAGTACAGGGGGAAACTTTTACTAATTTTGTCAAAATGTCTAAAGTTTCAACTTTTACATTTTTACAACACATCACCCTTTTTAAAAACTTTCTAATTTCTTCAAACATTTGTATTTGTACCCATTTCAAAGACTTACCCTCTGCCACTTCAACTTTTTCAAATGATACATTTACCCACACCCCCCCCGCCCAACAAATTACAAAAATTTATTATAATTTGAGTTTATACTCTATTGTCGTTACTACAACAAAGCAACCCCGCAAGTGGCAATATCATGGCTGCTGGGCTACTATTTGCTACATTTTGGTATTACATGGTCTTACAGGGGGCAACCTCCTACCCCCTCAGGTCGAAGCATTGTGGCGCATGTTATTTTATGGGTGGTCGGGGACAGCGAATTGTAAGCAGGAAGGAATGTGAGGATACACAGCAGTTCGCGGGGCGCGACGGCTTTTCACACGCCCCTTGCGATGCTGCAGTCTCGGCACTCTCGCTCCAGAGACCCCCCCCCCCCCCCCCCCCGAGAGCTCGAGTGTAAGCCGGTGTTCCCGAGACGTCACACTCTTAACTGAAACCCCGGGCGGACCTGGACACGCTGCGGGGATCCTTGGAAAGGTCAAATCGAGTTCTCGCCTGTAGTGCGTTTATCTCACCGATACTTAGTGTCGAGGGGGAAAACTGGCTAGGGAAACTGGCTACAGGGGGGCAAAACTTGCTACAAGGGCAAAACTGGCTAAAGGGGACAATGGCTACAGGGGGCAAAACTGCTACAGGGGCAACTGGCTATAGGGGGAAACTGGCTACTGGGGGGAACTGGTACAGGGTCAACTGGCTACAGGGGGAAAAACGTGGCTACAGGGGGGCAAATGGTAAGGGGGCAAAACGGCTTCAGGGAAAATGGGACAATGGCTACAGGGGGCAAACGGACCCCAGGGGGAAACTGGGCTACAGGGGGGCAAAAATGGCTACAGGTGGCTAAAAGGCTCAGGGGGCAAAACTGGCTACCAGGCGCGCGCGAACGGCTACAGGGGGGTAACTGGCTACAGGGGGCAAACTGTCTACACGGGGAAACTGGCTACAGGGGTCAACTGGCTAAGGGGCAGTGGCTAGACCGGTGGTCAGTCCTCCTCCCCCCCCCCCCCCTGTAGCGCGCGCAGTGATGCGCTGGACCATAACAATGAGGCTGACAGTGGCGAGCAACTGAACCAGTCAATGTAGACATGGGGTTAGGAAAAACTGGGCTACAGGGTGTCTCCTCCCTTCCCCCCAAACCCCCTCCCCCCAGGGCGCAGATGAACTGCCGCATTGACAGTGGGGAGTAAAATGCTCGCGGACAGGCGCGGAAAAATGGCTACAGGGGGGCAAAACTGGCTACATTGGGCAAAACTGGCTACAGGGGCAACTGACTTCAGGGGGCAACTGACTACCGGGGCAACTATCATGGCTGCTGGGGCTATTATATGGTTATAGGGGGGTATTATATGGCTACAGGGGCAACTATCATGGCTGATGGGGCTTACTATCTCGGATTTACAGGGGGGTATTTACATGGCTACCAGGGGCAACTATCGGTGAAGCTTTGTGGCGATTATGTGTGTATGGGGGGGGGGGGGGGGCTCGCAGGGACAGGAGAGGGACAGAGGAGAAGATGACAGGCCAGCAGCTCTGTCAATCATGTGATGATCTGCCACCGCAGAGTCAGTGAAGTAGGCGTATGTTACACGGGTCATGTGGTGGGGTTCCCCCTCCTCGCCCCTCCCCCGTTGTGAACATACACTTTTGATTGGTGTCTGGGTCCGTCGAATTGTTGTTACACTCGAGAGTCTCGCCCACTCATCTAAGAATTAGCAGTGGTGTTTAACACTGCACTCGCGTAGACAACTGTGATACATGCATCGTCAGCGGCGTTGCAGCATGATCGCGCGATGCCGTATATTGGGAGTGACACGTCTTTATGACTCGACGCCAAGAACGTGATACGAATGACGTATAAGGGTGAGTGGTATGCCAGGTGACGTTCTCGCTGTCATACGCGGCAGTCGTCGCGTGTTCTGGTGCCTCTTTTTCTGGATCGGAGTCATCATAAAATGGACTCCCAAAATATATAATTACTGTAGTTGGTAAGGTTAGTTCTATGCAGTGCCAAGAGCAAGAGGAATTGGGTCCGGCCGGTGCGACTGCTCCCTATCTTAGCCTCATCCATGAAGGACTGTATATTGATGACATGGGGAGCATGCAAAGTGCTTGCCCAGGGGGAACTCAGATTCCGCCCTTGGCAAACCGAATTTTTGCTAAAAAATTTTTCACCAGCTTTCAAAGATGTAGAAGAGTTCAACCTGTTCGTCAAATACTGACTGTGGCTGAGGATATTCATTTTTATCCCTGTCTATTGTTAGAGATGTTTCCCTGTGGTCACCTCTTTGCCCCCGACCCAAGTTAGTGTAGAGAGACCGTTCTCTAGCCTGGAAATCATGAGATCAGATGTGAGGTCATGTATGCAGGATCTGATGGAGGAAATACTATTTCTCAGAACAAATTCAGACTCCACAAATATTTCTGCAGTGTTTTGCATATTGACATTTTTTTTGTGTTCTAAAGTCATTTCCAATAAATATATTTTACACTGACAAGCAAAAGAGTAACAACGTTTTGAACTTATGACGTTCAGGCTCCATATCTCACCATCCACAGGTTTGTACATTAGGCTACTGTAATTTTATATACATTCATCTTACCTATCTTGTACATAAATTTGTCTTGCAACTATTTAGCATCTGCTTAGTTCTGCAGATTCTTGTCAAGTAACTACATTGTTACTGTTTTGCTCCTAAAAATCAAAATGTTAATTTTTATTATTTTGTTAGTATTAGGGAAATCCACCTTTTGGTTTTCAATACTGCCTGAATCCTTCTGGGCTCTGTATCAGATTCAAGCATGTCTTGACTAAAATCTGATCCTAGATCTCTTCTACACATTCCCAATGTTGGTGCAGACTGGACCACAAATACAGCTTTTTCTTCAACTCTACCCACAAGTGTTCAAAAGATCAAAACATTGTTACCCTTAAAAAGCCTGATGTTACCATTTTACTAAAGTAAAGTTATCACTTAAACATTCGCCGTGTATGAGGGAGTCAGGAGTTGGGAGTGGTATGTTTGGGAAATTGAGGAGTCAGAGTCGGGACTTTGGCTTGCCGACTCCACAGCCCTGCTTGGAGCCCATCCGAAAGGCGCAACGGACAAACACGATGCAAATATGCATTGGTGATCCCTCATGTGAACGCCAATGCGTGTCTCCCATTGCCGGCAGTGTTAAACATACTGCTAATTGTTAGATGCGCTTCTGGGTCAGTTCAGACGGACCCAGACACATATCACAAAAGCGGATGTTCACACGGACACATGGTGCCATGTGAACATACCCTAAGACACAGCTTCAGAGCCTTACATGTTCATTCTTGAACAAACAGTAGTCTCTACACAGACATCAAGGGAGTCAGTGTGCTACAATATTGGTGAGTGTGTTTGGCGCTGGCTACTAGACTCTGTATATGATAAAAAATGTAAGGTCATACCAGGCCAAAATTTGCGCTGTTTCAAAACTTTAGAAGTCTGTAAAAAATTAATGGATGAAGAAAAAAATTAAAAACTTTTTATCTGTAATTAACTAAAGTTGTACTTCGTAAAAATAAAAAAATCTAAAGACGTCAGGTAAAAAAATTATTCATATTTCGATCACTTGATATGGAATGACCCTTCAATGAAAGACTCATGACCCCCTTTCCGTTCAGAATAGAGAAATTTCAGGGCTCCTTCTCGAGAAAAGTGCAAGTCCCAAATGTGGGACCCACATCTAACTGACATTGATAACATATGTCAAGTAGAAAGACCCACAAACAAGAAACAACTTAAGGTAGTAGTAGTAAAGGCTTGGCAAAGCATCTGAAGAGGTAAAAATCAGTATTTGGTGAAGTCCCTTTGTTCCAGACATCAGGCATAAGTTGATTGAAAGTATTTGCATCAAGGTATTAAAAAATATCCTTATATTTATGTTAGTTTGTCCAATTACTTTTGAGACTATAAAAATGGAAAGACTGTGAATAAAATGGATGTAATTCAACCCCTTGCATTAAAACTGATGTCTAGACATCAGTCACACGTCTTTGTTTTAAATACTAACGGCAGTGTACACAGGCTAAATTATGAAAATTATGTCAATGGTGTCAATGTTCAAATACTTCAGAAACTGTGTATGTGATAATTCACACAGAAAAAAGTCAAATATATAAGCATTGTATAAATATGGGGAAAAAAAGCATTGAAAACATGTTCTGACAAATGTACTCGGCTTATGGGAAACGAGATGGAAGCATTCTTCAACGTGTCAGACCAACCTGATTTGTTCCACTGAAGAGGTGAATAAAAGTCTGGATAGTGGGGCGGCTGTGGATACAGGGCAAACATGTATGAAAAGGTCAGTGCCAGTTTTCTAGTGTACTTTGAGGCATAAAGCATGTATGAACAGGCGCACTGAGCCTGAGTTGTCGTATTGGCACTAGATTGTGCCTGTATGTATGCACTGTAGAAGAACAGGTTCATATATTCTAGCGCATTCTACACTACCTTAAAACTATTTAGAACTGGCCTGTCAGCGGCAAAGTTCATACATGTCGGCCATAGTGTTTTTAGACTTTGCAAAGGCGTTTGACACTGTGCCTCATAAGCATCTGTTAGGTAAATTAAAATCTATTGGGTTAGAAATTACAGTGTGTAATTTGATTAAAAACTGACTGTCAGATCGTACTCAGAGAGTGGTGGTAAATGACTCCTACTCTGAGTGGTCCCCGGTTACGAGTGGTGACCCCATGGGTCAGTATTGGCTTCTCTTTCCTTCAATTTATTTATTAATTATTTAGGGAAGGAGATTTATAGCACTGTTTCTATTTTTGCAAATGATACTAAGCTTTGTAGTGTAGTGAAACCTATGAAAGATGTACAGAAATTGCAAGCAGACCTGGACACACTGTGTGTTTGGGCATCTACTTGGCAAGTGAGGTTCAATGTGGATAAATGTAAAGTTCTACATCTAACAATCTGCAGGCATCATATGTCCTACGAGGCAAAAAACTGGAGAATTGCTTGTTGAGAAGGATCTGGGTGTACTTGAAGATTATAGATTACAGAACAGCATGCAGTGTCAATCAGCAGCCTCTAAGGCCAGCAAGATATTAGCATGTATAACAAGAGGCATGGGCTCACAGGACAGGGATGTAATATAACCATTATATAAAGAATTGATGTGATCTCATTTGGAATATGCTGTTCAGTTCTGTGCTCCAATTTATAAAAAGAATGTCATGGAACTGGAGAAAGTGCAAAGACGAGCAACCAAACTAATAAGAGGAATGGAGTTATGAGGAGAGGTTAAAAGAATTAAACTTATTTAGTCTCCTGGGAGACATGATTAATTTATATAATTATATCATTGGCCCCTACAAAAAGTATGGGGGGAAAAGCTATTTCATGTAAATCCCCTCAAAAGACAAGGGGACATCCCCTTCATCTAGAGAAAAAAGGATTCAATCTCTAGAGGAGAAAAGCTTTCTTCACCATGAAAACTATAAATCTGTGGAATAGCCTTCCTGAGGAGCAGGTCACAGCAGGAACAGTTGAAGGTTTCAAAAAAGACTTACATAAGTACTTAGTACTAAATAATATTAATACTTATGTAGCTGTATTAAATATCTGTATCCAGTCTAATGGCAACTCTGGGATCAGATATGAAATGTTCCTTTAGGGCACATTGGTTCTTGCCTTATGGGTTCCAAAGTCTTCATGAGTGGGGGAAATTAAGTTAAAAAAAATTCCCTCTCCCTCCTCCCTTCATACACATTTTCCCCACTCTTGGGTGAACTTGATGGACAATTTTTCTTTTTTCAACCGTACTAACTATGTAACTATGTAAGTCACATCCGACTCCCTGAGCCTTGCAATGTGATAAAGATTAAAGCCAGGCTAGTTTGTTCATCTGCATACAGCTGTTTCGGGAAGTTTGCCCCTCATCAGTGTTTAGTAGAACTTACTTGCTGGCTAGGTTACAGGTATTGAGTGTGGCTCAGAAGGGGTAATATATCTCATTAGGGAGAAGCATTATGTTCTTCTCAGCTACATTCAATGCCTTTCGCCCAGCCAGCCAGTACGTTCTACTCTGCATTGATGAGGGGCAAACACCCCAAAACAGCTGTATGAAGATGAACCAACTGGCATGGCTTTAATCTGTATCACATTGCAAGGCTACTCTGTGTTTTAGCATTCCTCTGTTATTCCTTGTGGAAAAGTATGGGTAAGGCCTTATCTACACGGAGACTATAATTTAAATGGGTTTTCTCCAGCATTCGTGGACATCCTAAGCTTTCTCTTTCCTACAGCTTGAAATCAAGGGGCGGGTCTCTCTTCCCAGTAGGCGTGTCTTTCCTCACTGACGACCGGTGACATCATCATTCTGTATGAGCAGTGGAAGGGATAGGGTGTCACAGCTCTGCAGACCTCCTGCAGGGTTCAGTTCTCTTGCCTACAGAGCTGTCACCTCCCCGGCTGCACAAGCAATCCTTGTAACCTGAAAACCTGTATTGATGTAACCAGAACACCTGTGTTGCCGCAAGCAGTTATATATACAGTCTGAACTGATGAAACCAAATGAGAAATGCACTCAGCCCCCCACCCTTTCACCTCCAGCCTTATAACATATAGGGGGGGGAGGGAATGCATTTCTCGCATTGGTTTCATCAGAGCAGACTGTATATATAACTGCTTGCTGCAATGCAGGTGTTCGGGTTACAAGGATTGGAGCCTGGGAGAGAGATGACAGCTCTTTAGGCATGAGGACTGACCAGTGCAGGAGGTCTGTGTATAAGGCTGTGTTATATTGGGGGAGGGTGGATCTAGCAGCTAGAGACTCAGTAGTTGCCCAGATCCTCCACATAGAGCTATAAATGGAAGAAGGGGCATAGAGGAGATTATTTAGTTGTTATTATTACACAGTTCAGGTTGCAGTGAAAGGTAATGAAAACATAGACACAGCCAGCAACCATTTTCACTTTCATTTTACACAGCTCATAGGGAAGAGAGTGCAGACAGTCAACAGGGCTTAATGACATCAGGCAGCCATTCACAGCAAAGGGGCATGGCCCGACCACCTGCTGCAGAAATAGTTATAGACGCACAGATTAGCTTATATCTGCTATACTAAATGATTTAGGTTATGCAAACCAGTTGCAAAAGTGCTTATTTTTACTGTCCTCATGATAAGAGATATGATCTTTGTAGTGAGAAAACCCCTTTAAACTGTGCTGCAGTATGAAGTCATTGCAAGCAGCCTTATTCCTTGTGGAAATGTATGTATAAGGCCTTATCTACATGGAGATTATACTTTAAACTGTGCTGCAGTATGAAGCCATTGCAAACAGCCTTGGCAACATCCTGTTGTCATTAGGATGTATCCCAGCTACCATTCCAATACTGTCAGGATTGATTAGACACTATCAGACTTTTTAGGGGCAAATCCCTTTGTTAAAAGAAATACCAGTTATTTATTTATTAGCATTTTCCCATGAAGAATAACAGGGGAACCATACAATGTATAGTTCTAAGTAGAGATGCTCCAGTATTGTTACTTCTAGAGATGGGCGAATTTCTCAAAAATTCGATTCGGTGACTTCGCCGAATTTTCCGACAAAATTTGTTTCGGTCCGAAATACTTTGGGATGAATCGCATTAAAAAACAGCTATTTCCAGGCTGCACAGAGCCTGCAGGGTGCTGTAGAACGTTGTGCCATGCTTAAATATGCAGAGGGCGCTTGGTTTGGTCTTCATACAATGTTGTGTTTTAGTATGACACGCACATGATTGCCGCCGCTCTTAGAATCGCTTCACTATAAAATTTCCTGGGAACTTAAGAGGGCAAAACTGACCAAAAAACTGAAGCGGGAATGTAGCCTGATAAAGTCATGGCAGCGAAAGCTGGAAAAAAACAAGCTGAGAGCTCAGGTGGCAACATCAGTGACAGAGTGTGGAGGTGACGGCGGCAGCCACAGCAGCATGAGGTCAGAGAGTGGCACAATGACATTCTGGAGGTGGCAAAAACAGGAGTAGGCCACAGAGTGGCACAATGACACAGTGTGGAGGTCACGGCAGCAGCAGCATGAGGTCAGACAGTGGCACAATGACATTCTGGAGGTGGCAAAAACTGGAGTAGGCCACAGAGTGGCACAATGACACAGTGTGGAGGGCACGGCAGCAGCAGCATGAGGTCAGACAGTGGCACAAAGACAAATTCTGGACGTCGCAAAAACAGGAGTAGGCTGCAGAGTGGCACAATGACACAGTGTGGAGGTTATGGCAGCAGCCACAGCAGCATGAGGTCAGAGAGTGGCACAATGACATTCTGGAGGTGGCAAAAACAGGAGTAGGCCACAGAGTGGCACAATGACAGAGAGTGGAGGTGACGGCAGGAGCAACAGCATGAGGTCAGAGAGTGGCACAATGACAGGGTGTGGAGGGCATGGCAACAGCCACAGCAGCAGCATGAGGTCAGAGAGTGGCACAATGACATTCTGGAGGTGGCAAAAACAGGAATAGGCCACAGAGTGGCACAATGACACAGTGTGGAGGTCACGGCAGCAGCAGCATGAGGTCAGACAGTGGCACAATGACATTCTGGAGGTGGTAAACACTGGAGTAGGCCACAGAGTGGCACAATGACACAGAGTGGAGGTCACTGCAGCAGCAGCAGCATGAGGTCAGAGAGTGGCACAATGACAAATTCTGGAGGTGGCAAAAACAGGAGTAGGCCACAGAGTCAAACAAACGAAGAGGAAGTCCAGCTCAAGACCAGGTAGGTAGAAAATATGAAGATAGCCTTTATTCCAAATGCATTAAAACAGAGTCGACATGACCATGATGTAGTTGTAGTAAGAAAGCGCTAACGCGTTTCGGAAAATTATTCCTTAATCATAGCGTATATTGCATAACAAAGCTTTCCTTTAAATAGACCTATATCCGGTCACATGTGCTAGGAAAAATAACTTTAACCCTTGCACCTCTGGTATATTATTGAATATATAAAATATACGAAATCAAATATATAAAACGTACAAAACCTACAATAACATCAATATTGATAAAAAACATCCTGTCTCTTGTTCATACCTGCCGGATAACGTGAGCCTAATTGGTAGATCCACCATGTCTCCCTATTTAATAGTTTTTTGTTGTGATCACCACCTCTAACGGGCTTAAACACTCTCTCAATGCCCGAAAAAGAAAATCCTGAAGTATTCCTATTATGATGTTCGATGAAATGCCTAGAAGCCATCGATATTCCCACAGACAGTGGTTTGCGTATATCAGACAGGTGCCTTCGGATCCTGATTTTTAACGCTGTTGATGTACACCCAACATATTGCAAGTTGCAATCAGTACAGGTAATCAAATACACTGTGAATTTAGTGTTACAATTGATATACGATGTAATATTATGTGTTATATTGTTTACAGATGAAGTAAAAGTATTGGTGATCTGCATAAAGTTGCAAGCTATGCAACACGAGTGTCCACATTTGTAAGAGCCTCTATGTAATAACCAGGTCGGGGTATTGGGTAATTCTGATAAGAATAAACTGGGTGACAATAGAGAACCAAGAGTTCTACCTTTCTTAGAAACAAATTTTATACCCTCCTTATCTAAAAGTGTTTTCATATTATCCTGAGAAAAAAGTACAGGTAGATTTTTCTTAATGATAGACACAATATCTTTAAATTGTGGACTATAGGGGGTAGAAAATACAATCTTATTTGATAGACTAGTATCTCTCTTATTTGTTGTTAACAATTTGTCGCGAGATAAATTAGCTACTTTCCGTTTGGCTCTATTTACACTCCAGTGTGGGTATCCTCTTTCGAATAATCGATCACATGTTTGACGCTCATACTCCTGAAATTTATGTTCTACTGAACAGTGTCTTTTAATTCTGATTAATTCTCCCACCGGAAGATTTTTAATCACATGTGGTGGGTGACAAGATCCTGCCTGTAATATCGAGTTCCTTGCTGTGGGTTTCCGATATGGGAGAATATCAACCCCGCCCTGGTTATAACAACTCAAAGTGACATCCAAAAAGTTGACTTTATTCTCATGCCATTCATAAGTAAATTGTAGGTTCATGGTATTTTGATTAATAAAAGTGCAAAAATTCATGGCTTCTGACTCCGTGCCCCCCCCACACCAGGAGCAGGTCATCTATGTAACGACCATACCACCTGATGTGGGGGAGGAAGGGACAGTCGGCAGAGAAGAGAAACTTCTCCTCCCATGCCGACATAAATATATTGGCCAGAGCCGGGGAGAATTTCGCGCCCATAGATGAACCTCGGCACTGCAGATAGAATTCTCTGTCAAAACTGAAGTAGTTATGTCTCAATAAAAAGTCTGTGGCACAATGACACAGTGCGGAGGTCACGGTAGCACCATGAGGTCAGACAGTGGCACAATGACATTCTGGAGGTGGCAAAAACTGGAGTAAGCCACAGAGTGGCACAATGACACAGTGTGGAGGTCACGGCAGCAGCAGCAGCATCAGGTCAGAGAGTGGTACAATGACATTCCGGAGGTGGCAAAAACAGGAATAGGCCATAGAGTGGCACAATGACACAGTGTGGAGCTCACGGTAGCAGCAGCATGAGGTCAGGCAGTGGCACAATGACATTCTGGAGGTGGCAAAAATAGGAGTAGGCCACAGAGTGGCATAATGACAGAGAGTGGAGGTCACGGCAGCAGGAGCAACAGCATGAGGTCAGAGAGTGGCACAATGACACAGTGTGGAGGTGACCACAGCAGCAACAACAGAAGCAGTAGCATGAGGTCAGAGAGTGGCACAATGATACAGTGTGGATGTCACGACACCAGCAACAGCAGCAGCAGCATGAGGTCATAGAGTGGCACAATGACAGGGTGTGGAGGGCACGGCAACAGCCACAGCAGCAGCATGAGGTCAGAGAGTGGCACAATGAAAATTCTGGATGGGGCCCAAAAACAGGAATAGGCCACAGGTGGCACAATGACACAGTGTGGGGGTCACTGCACCCAAGCAGCAGAAAGGGGTCAGAGAGTGGCACAATGAAAAATTTCCTGGGGGGTGGAAAAAAACCAGGAGTACCCCAACAGAGTGGCACAATGACAAAGTGCGGGGGTTTAAACAGTAGAAACCATGAGGTCGACAGTGGCCCCAAGGGACATTCGGGGGTTTGGAAAAAACGGGAGTGGGGCCACAGAGTGGCACAAGGGACACAGTGTGGGGGTCGGGGGGCAGCAGCAGAAAGCATGAAGCCCAGAGATTTGGAACAAGGGACTTTCCCGGAGGGGGGCAAAAACAGGAATGGGCCCAGAGTGGCACAATGACACATTTGTGGGGGGGTTTTCACGGCGAAGGAGAAACCGCATGGGGGGCCCAGGGGGAGTGGCAAAATTGACACAGTGGGGGAGGTGACCACGGGCAGCAACAAAAAGAAGCAGTAGAATGAGGTCAGAGATTGGCAAAATTGATCCCAGTGTGGATTCACGAAAACCAGCAACGCAGAGCAGCATGGGTCATAGAGGGGCAAAATTGACAGGGTGGGGAGGGCACGGCAACAGCCCCCCGGGCAGCACTGGGGTAGAGAGGGAAACAATGATATTCTGGGGGGTGGCAAAAACAGGAATACCCACGGGAGGGGCCAATGAAACAGTGTGGAGGTACTGCACCCGCAAAAAAAAAAAGGGCATGAGGTAAAGAGAGTGGCACAATGACAAATTCTGGAGGTGGAAAAAAACAGGGGGTAGGCCACGGGATGGCACAATGACACAGTGCAGGGGGGGGTCACATTTAGCACCATGAGGTCAGACAGTGGCAAAATGACTTTCTGGAGGTGGCAAAAAAGGGAGTGGGGCCAAACAGGGGGGCACAAGGGACACAGTTTTGGAGGTCAGGGCCCGGGCTGAGCACATGAAGTCAGAGATGGCACAAGGGCCCTTTCCGGGGGGGGCCAAAAACAGGAATAGGCCCCCAAAAAGTGGCACAATGAACGGGGTGTGGAGGTCACGGTAGCACGCATGAGGTCGGCAGGGAAACAAGGGACATTCTGGAGGGGGCAAAAATGGGAGTGGGCCCAACAGAGTGGCAAAAGGGACAGAGAGGGGGGTCACGGCAGCAGGAGCAACGCTGAGGTCAGAGAGTGGCACAAGACACAGTGGGGGAGGTGACCGCACAGCAACAACAGCAGCAGCGCATGAGGTCAGAGAGTGGCACAAGGGACACAGTGGGGGATGTAAAGGGGCACCAGAAAACAGCGCACCCGCATGAGGTAATAGAGGGCACAATGACAGGGTGGGGAAAGGGCACGGCAACACCACGCAGCACATGAGGTCAGAGAGGGGCCCACAATGATATTCTGGAGGGGGCAAAAACGGGGAATGGGCCCACAGAGTGGCAAAATGACACAGTGTTGGGGTCAAAAGAACAGCGGGAATAAAGGTCAACCGTGGCAAAATTGACATTCTGGGGGTGGAAAAAAACTGGAGAAAGGCCAAAGAGGGCCCCAATGACACAGTGTGGAGGTCACGGCAGCAGCAGCATGAGGTCAGACGGTGGCACAATGACATTCTGGAGGTGGCAAAAACAAGAGTAGGCCACAGAGTGGAACCATGACCCAGTGTGGAGGTCACTGCAGCCGCAGCAGCATGAGGTCAGAGAGTGGCACAATGACAAATTCTGGAGGTGGCAAAAACAGGAGTAGGCCACAGAGTGGCACAATGACACAGTGCGGAGGTCACAGTAGCACCATGAGGTCAGACAGTGGCACAATGACATTCTGGAGGTGGCAAAAACTGGAGTAGGCCACAGAGTGGCACAATGACAGAGTGTGGAGGTGACGGCAGCAGCAACAGCATGAGGTCAGAGAGTGGCACAATGACATTCTGGAGGTGGCAAAAACAGGAACAGGCCACAGAGTGGCACAATGACAGAGTCTGGAGGTCACAGTAGCAGCAGCATGAGGTCAGTCAGTGGCACAAGGACATTCTGGAGGTGGCATAAATAGGAGTAGGCCACAGAGTGGCACACTGACAGAGAGTGGAGGTCACTGCAGCAGGAGCAACAGCATGAGGTCAGAGAGTGGCACAATGACACAGTGTGGAGGTGACCGCAAGCAAAAACGCAGACAGCATGAGGTTAGAGAGTGGCACAATGACACAGTGTGGATGTCACGGCACCAGCAACAGCAGCAGCAGCATGAGGTCAGAGAGTGGCACAATAACAGAGTGTGGAGGTGGGTGGCAATATCAGTCCCTGGTAAAGTTGGTTGGTGGCAGATGGAGAAAACTGTCAGCAGATGTGTGGCATCAGGCGGGTGGCGGCACAGAATAGTGGCTGAGGCAGGTAGTTTGAACCCAGACTAATTTCTCACAGTTTGGGTGAGGTTCATGGCTGATGTAGTCTGAGCCTAAGGCATTGGTGTGTGGAAATCCTGGGCCGATCCACGCCTGATTAATCTTGACAAATGTCAGTCATTCACACTTCCCATGGACAAGCGGGTTCTCCTTGGGGTAACGATGGCCCCGCCGCACTGAACACCGCTCTGATGCCACACTACTGGCCGGGCAGGACAGCTTCTCCACTGCAACCGGCAAGTTGCGGCACCACATCCAGTTTGGCTGCCCAGTAGTCCAGCGGATCTTCTAACTGGGGTGGCAGAGTGCTGTCCAGGTAGGCCACACCTGTTGGTTCAGGGTCTTCTCAGGTCCTGCTGCTGCTGCTGGCGACTGCTCTCCTCACTAGGCGGGTGAAGGAAGCTGCTCATCAGTGACTCCAGACTTAGGTTGCTGCTGATGGAGCTGGTACTGCTCCGACCCCCCACCTTCCCCCAGCAGCCACGGCAGTAGTTACGTGAGGCTGAAGAACCCCCCGGTCAGACCTGTCAGATGAGGCATGCCGCAATAGGCAGCGGCCAACTATCGGGGTTTCCTTGTATTTGTTGTCCTCCTCTCAAAGCCCATTTTACAAAGGTAAAATGGGGAAAGCATTTCTTTTCCCCATAAAAAAAAAAAAATTTTTTTTGGGGGGGGGGGGGGCCCCCCGGGCCCCCCCCCCCCTTTTTTTGGGGGGGGGGGGGAAAAAAAATTTTTTTGGGGGGGGAAAAAAGGGGGGAAAGGGGGGTTTCCCTTCCCCCCCTTGGGCGGGGGGCCCCGGGGAAAAAAACCCCCCGGGGGGAAAAGGGGTTTTAAAAAGGGGGGGTTTTGGGGCCCCCCAAAAAAAAAAAAAACCCCCCCCACACAAAAAACAACAAAAAAAACCCCCCCCCCCCCCCAAAAAAAAAAAACCCCCAAAAAAAAAACCCCCAAAAAACCCCCCCCCCCCCCCCCCCAAAAAAAAAAAAAAAAAAAAAAAACCCCCCCCCCCCCCCCCCCCCACCCCCCCCCCCCAAAAAAAAAAAAAAAAAATATTTTTTTTTTTTTAAAATTTAAAATTTTTTAAAAAAACCCCAAAAAAAAAATTTTTAACCCCCCCCCCCCCCCCCCCCCCCCCCCCCAAAAAAAAACCCAAAAAAAACCCCTTTCCCCCCTTTCCCCCCCCCCCCCCCCCCCCCCCCCCCCCCCCCCCCCTTTTTTTTTTTTTTGGGGGGGGAAAAACCCTTTTTTTTTTTTTTTCCCCCCCCTTTTTTTTTTTTGGGGGGTTTTGGGAAAAAAAAAGGGGTTGGGAAAAAACCCCCCCCCGGGGCCCCCCCCCTTTTTTCCCCGGGGGGGGGGTTTTTTTTTTTTTCCCCCCCCCCCCCGGGCCCCCCTTTTTTTTCCCGGGGGGAAAAAAATTTTCCCCCAAATTTCTCCCCCCTCCTCCCCCCCCCCCCCCCCTTTTTCCCCCCCCCCTTTTGGGGGGGGGGGCCCCCTTCCCCCCCCCCAAAATTTTTGGCATCTGTTCCGGCCATGAAGCAGAAAAATTTTTTTTCCCCGTAGTCCTGGGATGACAAATAACGTCGCCTCTCGAATGGCCTCCAAAAAAAAGGCAAATGTTTACCCCATGAGCTCCACTGGCTGACATCAAAGTTTCACAGGGAAATTTCTCCTTCCCCTGGGTCATCAAAAAATCTTAATGGCTTTCTCTGTTCTTTCCCCGTCGGTCCAACAGTTGGGAGCCTGGAATTCCAATGGGTGGAAACATTGCCCTATCAGAGGGGGGTTGGGGGAGGCCCCTTCTGCCGCGGGAATCGAGGAGGGTGTTCCTGGCTTTTTTAGGAATGGATGAAGGGCTGCACAGTTTCCCCGGCCATTTTAGAAAACTTCTGAAATCAGTGGAAGACTTTAGGAACCTTTTTTTCCCAACCCGATTGAACACAAGCGGGCCCTGCAGGGGGCATGGACCCACCCTTTCCCCGGTTTCAGCGTTGGGCACCCTTTTTCCCCCCAAATTTTCCCTTTACCATTTGGGTTTCCCCTTTGCGTTGGGGCGGAGAAAAACCACACATCGATTTTTTGCTCATGACGCGGGGGCAGTTTTTCCCCCCCTGTGTGACTTCGTTCGCCGGGGGCAAGCCAGGGGTAGAACTGCTGACCCCCCGCTGGGCCCTACACAGGTGGATGATGGGGGCAGTACTTTTTGGAAAAAAGGCCCGAAAAAGGTTTGGGGGTGGTGGAGAAGGAAAAGGTGGACAAATTTGGGGCAGGAGCCCCAGTTTGACAACGTGGAGGGGAAAGCCCTGTTCCCCCTTCCCAAATTGTTGGTTTTGCCCGGGCAGGGAAACACATTCACCCCTGGGCCCTAAAAACTTTTACTGGGCCCCGACCGTAGTTTCAGCTCCCGGAACGTCCGGGGGCTGGGGCCGGCCACCTTGGGGAAAAACCGAAAAACCAAGGAATGGGCCCCCCTTCTTTCTAATATTTATGGGGGGAAATGCTGGGACTGCCTTTTTGGAAAAGAAAAATTTTTGGGTTGGAACTCTCCAGGCCCCCTCGGGAAAGCCCCTTAGTTTTCTGGAAAAGGGGGAAGAGTCCCCCATTTGGAAAGGGAGGGACTGCAGCACCAAAAACTTGGAAGGGTTTTGCACCTTAGGATGGGTTTGGGTGCCCTACTGTTGTCCCCTTTGAAATCACCTTTGCTTTAAAAGACTGCTGGCGCATGATTTGCGGGGGAGCAGGAATTTCTGGACTGGGGATGATGGCCCAAAAAGAAACAGCTTCCCCTTTGCAGGGTGGGGGAGCCTTACTGGCTGCAATGGCATGCGTGCCACTGGGCGGCTCTGCCCGCTGCTGTTGCTTCGGCGACAGGATGGACCACCCCATCTGAGCCCCTTTCTCCCAGGCCACCGGGTGGTAACGCTGCATTTTGTTGAGCAGGGCCGTTTGGGGCCAACGTTAGCCCCGGGGCCCCGCCTTCCCCTTTCTGCCTTTATTCTACTATACCCATATTCGGCTCCTCCGGTGCTTTGCAAAAAAACTGCCACACCCGCCGAGTATCTGATTTTGCTGGGTTTAACGCTCCGCCCCTGAGTGACTAAATACCGCCGCTGCCTTTGCTGAGCCCCCGTGCCTACTTTTCTTGGAACCCGCCCCAACGGATTTTTTTCCCCGTGGCCGCTTGGCTCCCGACCTCACACTGGTGCTATCCTGCTGACTTTACGGCCCCACAAACCCCTTTGCTGGGGTGCGCCCCTGCTGACCCCGGAAGTTGACGCCCTCTTCTCCTGACGATTTATGAAGCCTTTCCCCACCTATCCCAAGTGCGGGCGGCTACATCATTTATCTATTTTTTTTCATGTCACTGCTGTCCCCTTTACCCGGGCTTGGGAGCAGAGGGTGACCCCCCAAACAAACCTCCCCTGCCCCTCTAAACATCTATTCTTTTCCGCCTACGCAAGAAGCAGGGGATATTGGCCGCATTTCTTCGCTGCCAAGAGCTCCCTGGCTGCCCTCCCAAATTGTCACCCTCGATATATTTGGGCTGAGCCCAGTCCACATATAAATCTCGGCTGAGGGAAACGGAGGGGACAGAGGCGGGTTGAGGAAGGGTGGGGCCGCTGACCCCCCCCCCGGGCCCATGCCAAAAAGGGTTGTGTCTGACTTTCCCCCCGACCTTGGCGGGATTTTGCCCGATGTCATTGGGAGGAAGTGGATCCCTATAAACCCCAATCAAGAACCTGGGTTGCTGGTCGCAACCCCCTAGATGACAGGGGCAGTTGGGGGCTCCCCGAGTGACCACTGCTGCGACGTTCTTTTGCTGTGCTGCGCCCTGGGCCTGCTCCGGGAATGTTTGTGCCACGCCACCCAGTAAAGAGCCTCCCACCCTCTGTCTGACTACTGTTTGTTCTAAAATGTACAGACACTTTTTTGATAAAAGATATCTGTATTGATAAATACACACCCTTATTGACTCCAAATAACCCAGAAAAAGTTTGGGTAACCCTTTGGATAAAAATTTTGGCTCCACAAAGGGCCCAGGAAAAATTTATTTGTATGTGTAGTTTAAAAACACTGTGTATTTTACTAAAATTTAAAAACACAAACAGGCTTAAATTTAACCCCTTTGGAATGAATTTTTACAGGCAAAATTTTCTCTTTGGAGGAAAAAAAAAGGTTTTTTTTTAGTGACCACAAAGCAAAACAATGCTTAAATTTTAAATCCTGATGTAAAAATTCGCAAAAAAATTTGGGAAAACCCAAAACACCAGTTTGTAGCGGGTTTCAAGGCATTATTTTACGGGACACAGCAAAAGAAAAATTGTAATTAACCTTCGGGTTTTGAATTATGTACAGGAAAAATTTATTTTTTGGCGGTGAAAAAGATGGTTTTTTTTTAGTCACCACAACAGCAGAAAAATGCTTAATTAACCCCCGGATGAAATTTTCAAAAGAATTGAGCAACCAAAAACTACGATTTTGTGGGGGTTTCAATGGGGTATTTTACAGTCACAGCAAAAGAAAAAATTGTAATTAACCCCTTGTTTTGATTAGCTACAAAGGGAAAAATTTATTTTTTGGCGGTGAAAAAGCGGTTTCTTTTTGTCCCACAACAGCAGAACAACGCAATTAACCTCTGGATGTAAATTGCGCAAAAGAATTTAGCAACCCAAAAAAAACCAGCTTTGTAGGTGTTACAATGGCATTATTTTACGGGACACAGCAAAGAAAATCTTGTAATTAATTCGGTTATGATTATGCTACAGGAAAATGTCTTTTTTTGGGGTGAAACGACGGTTTTTTTTTAGTGACCCCAAAACAGAACAAAGCTTAATTAACCCCTTGATGTAAATTGCCAAAAGATTTTACAAAAAAAAATAATGGGATTTGGATTGTAAAAAAAACCCGTTTCTTTTAAAGAATAAACAGGAACTGCTAGATAACCCCTGGGTATTTAATTGCTGTAACGACAGCATTTAAAAGTATATGAGCGGGATTGGCGCACACGGACTTCAGTTTCCAAACCCCCCCCAAAAAACAGAATTTGAAATTAAGATAAGCATCTCTGGACAAATATGACACCCCCCCAAAAATCGCTGTATAAAAAAGATTCTTTATAAGAGATATCATTACAGCTGGCAGCACCTTCCCCAATCAGTACGTGAGAGCGGGAAGACTCCCAGGTCGCGCCGACTTATTAGTGCGGTGACGTTACAGAATCCGCCGGGTTTGATTGGCTTCATTTGCACATGTCATGCAGGTATCCCCTTTTTCCACCCAGAGTTCTTTGCCCCCTGTAACCCAGTGCTCCAGTAATTTTTATAATCAAAAGACACTTCGTTACCGAAGTACCCCCCAAAATTCGACTTGTCAGAAACCGAAGTTTTCCCCGAAATTTAAAAATAATTCCACTTTTGTTTGAACAATTCGCCCATCTTATTACTTTTATACAAATACAGTTTTACAAAACACATGGCAGAAATGACTGAAACTATTTCATTTTTGGGTTTTAAAAGGCTGTGACCCGTATTAATCAAACTGTATTCTTTTGTAGAGTTGCACTAATAATAAAACTGTACATTACTGGTATCTTTCCCCTGTATGATCACTCGATAGTTGTAGTAATAGTTATACAAAGCTGAGTCACATTGTTATGACCACTTCCAACTTTCAATGTCAGCAGCACATAGCTAATAAAGTAACATGTCATGAGCTGGCTTGATCAGTATATTTGTCTTGAAGACTTTCTGGGACTTCCCCCATTTCTTTCATGGGTAAAAGTGGCAAATTATAAATTTAAAAAAAAAGGGTATTTAAAGGCTGTGGGTAAGGGGCTGTCCCTTTTTAACAGTTTTGAACTATGCGGGAAATGTACGTGAGTAGACAAATGGGACCTTTTGAATAAACATGGAAAGCAGAGAAATTGCATTGTGTAAGGGGTGAACATTGGTTATGAAGTTTGTGTGAGGGTGGACCGGCAATGTACAATGGAGCAGATCAACACTAAAATGAAATAGGGGACTACCACATGTGTGTCTAAAATAACAGTTCTCCAAATTCCACTGTGTATGGGATTCCCAAGCAGATGGATGATCATGCCCCTCACAAATTTAATTGCATCAAAAAAAAGGGCTTCAGTTTTAAAGTATCTAAACTGGACTTCTGTTGATTGTCTAAAGGTTATCGTTTCCCAATGAGTAATTTTCTGCCTAAAACGAAGGGTTTGGGCGTTGGGTGTGGGGCAAGAAACATCAAGAAAAAAAACCCTTAATATACGAAAGAATACAAGTAGTGATGGCGGTTATGTTCTGGGAATTTTTTCGGGCTTTCTCTGGGGCCACACATTCATTAAAAGGCACTCCAACTAATCTGGTTTGAAATCCATCATTGCAGTCATGTACCCCCATACTGTGATCGCCTTTTTTCCCGGGGGCTTTTTAAATATCAGCAAAACAGTGTGAGATGTTGCACAGGTAGAAATGTCTGACATTGGTTGGAAGACCATGACCGAGACTTTCAAGTACTTCCTTAGTCCCCTTATTCATAAGCCTTGAACCCAGTTGAGCATGTGTGGGACCACCCAAATTGTATGGATTTTTCAATCAGCCTATAGACTGTGGGTTGCTTTGTTTCCAGACCCTTTGACAAACAACAACTTTACGAGCAATCCCCCCCAACCAGGTGATCATCTAAACACGGCATTGCTCAAAATTAGCTGGTGGTGTCGCCTACTGAAAAAGCAAATTTATATTATTATTTTTATTCATGTTAATTAATTAATCCCAGGGATCTGTACATTCAGAAAGGATATTACTAAAATTGGGTAAATACAATGCAGTTGGGTTTTTTAAAACTATAAAGGGACGGGGGTGATGTGTTGGGGTAATAAATTCCAGAGTATGGGGGAAGACCAGGAGAAGTCTTGGAGACAGTTGTGTGAAGAGCTGACATAGGGACAGCAGAGAAACACTTCCTGTGAGGAGCGGAGATTGCATGAGGGGAGGTATTTGGAGATTAAGACAGATGTATGGAGGGAAGAGGATATGGAGAGCCTTGTAGGTCATTGTTAGTAACTTGAGAATTGCAATGGGACCCTTTCCCTTTTGAATAATTATATTGAGGGGCAATTACGTTATGTCGCATGGATGATAGTTGATATCGGGAATTATCAATAAGATATCCCTGTCTAAAGATTTCGCCGTCCATTAAAGTTATGGGAGAGCAAAAACACCTTTTATTTTTTACACCCAAAAAGGGTGGGAATATGGAATTTTAAAACCACAACAGTCAAAGGATATGTGTATTTAGGCAAACCTTAGGTTATAAAAGCCCCAAAAAAAAAACTCCAGACCCTTCCCCTATCCCGTCTTGCACCACAGCTGACCCCTTTAAAACCCGCATGACCCCAAATTAAAAAGTCCGGGGGATATTTTAACCATATTTTACTTTAACTGGACATTGAAATCCCCGTCCCCGGAAAAACAGCATACCCCAAACCGCATGAACCCAGATTAAAAAAATGCCCGGGAAAAAAGGGGTCTTGAACCCCATTTTTTTTAAAATGGATTTTAAATATATTTCCGTACCGCCCGTTGACCCTTTTAAAACCGTCTGACCCCAGATAAAAAATTGGGGAAAGGAGTCTTTCAACCCCATTTTTGTTGAAATGGACATTGACTTACCTGCCTGGCCCCAGTAGACCATTAAACCCGTCTGCCCCCAAATTAAAAAGTGCCGGGAAAGGAGTCTTTTAACCCCATTTTAGTTGAAATGGACATTGACATACCCGTCCCCGGGCCCAGTTTACCAAAAACCCGTTACCCCCAATAAAAAGTGCGGAAAAGGAGTCTTTAACCACCATTTTAGTTAACTGGACTTTGCTATACCTGTCCGGGGCCCACAGCATGACCCCAAACCTGATGCCCCCCAAATTTTAAAAAGTGGGGGGAAAAAAGGAGTCTTTAACCACCATTTTAGTTTAACTGGACTTTAAGCCATACTGCCCGGGGCCCGCATGAGACCTAAACCTGTTTGCCCAAATTAAAAAGTGCGGGAAAAGGAGTCTTTAACCACCATTTTAGTTGAACTGGACATTACTTATCTGCCCTGTACCGCAGTATGACCATTAAACCTGTCTGGCCCACAGATTAAAAAGTGCGGGAAAAGGAGTCTTTCAACCACCATTTAGTTGAATTTGGACATTGACTATATCTGTCCTGTACCACAGTATGACCATTAAACCTGTCTGGCCCACAGATTAAAAAGTGCCACTATGCTATTTTGTACAGTGACTCTAATTTAGTATATTTTTTGGTAACTGACATTTGTTTACAGAATTTATTTAGGGAAAGTTTTATTTAAAGTTTTACATTTTACATTTTGCTTTTTTTCAAGTGTGATAACATACAACATACACCCCTCTCTGCAGTTTTTTAAAGGTATTTTTTACACGTGTAGATGTGTAATTCGTCCGCACACCCATAAGTAATACAATGTCCTAATCATCCCCAAAAACACTTCATAGTTGAGAAGACATTTGCCCTCCTGGCTTTGAGACTGATTCAGCCAATCAATTCAAGGGTTTTTCATTTTTCCTCCAAATCCTTCTTCATTGATTACGGACAGACTCCCCTGGAGATCAAATGATGCGACCCCATAGTGACTCCAGCCCCAGAAAATTTTAAGCCTCAAATTGTGCAATTTGTGTCCAGCCCTGGACCCCTTTTTGACACTATTTAACCTCACAGAAATCACATTTTTCAAATCAGAATTTTTTTTGAAGAAATTTGAAGCTCTCCTGATTGCCCCTAACGGTGAGAGCCAGTGCTTGCCGTCAGCCATCTGTTAACACGGAGGTCCAGCTGCCAGACTTACAGTGGGTGCGGTGAGAGACCAGGCTGGCGTCGTGCACTATTAACACCGGTTATAAAAATTGCACTTATGGCGCAGCTTTAAACGGAAAAAAACCCGTCATTCTTGAAAGCAAGTGCGGAAGGGGGGAAGTGTGAGGTAAGACCTCCAGTCTTCCTCATAACAGTCAAGACCTGGGTGGCGCTTGCCCCTCCGTATGAGTGCGGACCAATTGAGCTTCACTTGGGAATACTGGTGGTTAACGCTGCGGTTCCACCCAGTGCCGTTTTTTCTTGGCATTCTTTTTCTCATTTTACTCAACGTGCTGAGGAAATTGTCTTGTACTTTGTTCTCTGTCCTGCTCCCCTACTCCATGTCCTCTGAATAACCTACATCTGGTCAATTTTCCTGTACCTCCCTTGTACATTCAGAGGAATTTTTTTAACCCTTAACACCGCGCACCGTCTTTTGCCGGCGGCCGGTGCGGGTCGTTTGTCTGCAGCGACGTCTTTTTACGTCGCTGCAGACATCGGGGTTTTTCGGCGCCCGGTGCCGCAGCTGCGCTGGGATCGGGGCGAACTACACAGCCCCGATCCCAGGGGCATGTCCTGCAGGCATCGGGGAGCGGGGGAAACCTCCGCAACCCGATGCTTTAAAAACCCCTTTTGATTGCGGCGGTGCGTTACCGCAGCGCAATCAAAGGTTCCCTGCTCTGTCGGGTGATCAAAACACCCGGTGACCCACGACCGGGGAAAGGTTTACAGTCAG
>JAODAL010017938.1:0-76188 GCA_025379985.1 Phyllomedusa bahiana | reverse complement strand
AGGGGGGAAACCACACACGATTCTGCGGAGCATTCCTCCCTGGGATTTCGTTCGCCAGGAAACCGGTGTAGAACTGTGACACCACTGTCCCCTACACATGTGGATGATGAGCACTATTTTGGGGGAGCGAGATGGTGGTGGGGGGGAAGGGAGGAGGGCGGACACGGGCGCAGGACCCGTTTGACAAAAGGGAGAAAAGGGGCGTCCCTTCCAATTGTTGGGTCCGGGGCAGAAGCAATTCACCCAGGGGGGCCGAAAAAAGGGCATGTACTGGCCCTGACCGTATTACAGCCCAACTCCGCGCTGCCATGCACCTTGAACAAACCAATAACCAAAAGGACTGGCCCACCGTCGTTCTACATTTTTTATGAAGTGCGTACTACCTTCTTGGGAAAAGAAATTAGGGCTTGGAACTCTCCCCTGGGCCGGGCACAAGCCATTAGTTCTCTGAACGGTGCAGAGTCCACCTTTTAAAAGGAAAGGGGGACTGCATACCAACAACTTGGACAGGAGCCGGTCAGCTGCTCACCTTAGGAGGTTTTTGGACGCATATGTTTCCTTTGCAATTCCCTCGCTGAACACTGCGGGCGCCATGATAGCAAGGAGCAGAGCATTGACGGGATGATTCAAAGAGAAACAGCCCCCTTTGCAGAGGTGGTGGACCTTAGGCTGCAATGGCATCGTCCATTTGGCGCTGCCTGCTTGGGGGCAGGATGGACCCCCACACTGAGCCAGTTTCCCCAGGCCACCTTTTTGTGAGCGTGGTTGAACGCAGGGCCGTGGTGCCAACGTTAGCTCCCTGGCCAGCTTCACTTTTTGCCCAAAAAACTACATAAACCCATATTCGGGCTCTTCCGGTGTCTTACAAAAAACCCACACCGCCGATACTGAATTTTTCCCCCAATGTCCCCCCACTGAGTGACTACATCGCCGCGCCTTTTCCGAGCCCCTGTGCCCACTTTCTTGACCCGCGAGCGGGTTTTCCTAACCCCTGGGCCCCTTGGGGGCCCACCTCAACGGCCCATCCTTCTAAACTCCCCCGCCACACAACCCACTTGCTGGCTGCGCTGCTGCCCAAACGCGCAAGCTGACGGCCTCTTCTCCTGACGATGATGAAGCCCTTGCCCCCACCCCGGCTCCCAAGTGCGGTCGACTACATCATCATCTATTTGTGTTTCATCGTCACTGCGTCCTCATCATTGGTTTTTGGAAATGCAAGGCTACCCCTCACAACATGACCCCCCATGCCACCTCCACATCTAACTTTGCCGCCTACTGAAAGAAGCAGGGATATTGGCCCCATTTCTTCGCTGCCAAGTAGCTGCTCACTGCCCTCCTGAAATTGTTCATCCTCGCTATATAGTGTCGCTGATCCCAGACAACATATAGATCTCTGGCTGAGGGAACCAAATGGGACAGAGGGGGGTTGAGGACAGGTGAGGGCCGCTGACCCGCTCCTGGGCCATGCCAACTAAGGGTTGGTCTGACGTTCCCACCGACCTTGGGCGGGGGTTGTCATATGTCATCTGGGAGAAGTGGATACCAAGTCAACCAATCAAGAACTATTGGGTTGCTGAACAACACAGGGCCGCTAGATGACACCGGCAGTTCTGGCCTCACCAAGTGACCCCTGCTGCGATGTCCCCCTTTGCTGTGCTGCGACCTGGCCTGCTCCAGGAATTTTTTATGCCACTGCCACCCCCCAGGTGAAGAGCCTCCCACCTCTCTGCTGACATACTGTTTGTTCTAAAATGTACAGACCCCTGTTTGTTTGAAGATATCTGTATATGATAAATACAAACCCTGTATTTGACCCCAAATGAACCCACTAACAAGCTTGGGAAACCCCTTTGGGATATAAAATTGCGCTCCACAAATGGGCAGAAAAATTTACTTGTGTGTGCCGTTAAAAAAACACTGTGTATTTACTGAATATAAAAGCACAAACAGGCTTAATTAACCTTCGGTATGAATTTATGCACAGAATTTCTTCTTTGGCGGTGAAAAAGAAAGTTTCTTTTACTAAGTACAACTACAGAAAAATACCTACCGTATATACTCGAGTATAAGCCGACCCGAGTATAAGCCGAGGCACCTACTTTTGCCACAAAAAACGGGAAAGCTTATTGACTCGAGTATAAGCCTAGGGTGGAAAATGCAGGCGCTACAGGTAAATATCAAAATTAAAAATGGATACCAATAAAATTAAAATAGCAGTTTAATGTCTCCATAGGCAGATATATTCCCCCCATAGGCAGGTATAGGCATTTAATGTCCCCCACAGGCAGTTATAGGCAGGTATATATCCCCCACAGCCAGTTATAAGGCAGGGAAAAGGGAAAATAGTCCCCCATAGGCAAATTTATAGGGCCGGCTTATGTCCCACTTAGGCAGTTATAGGCAGGTTTATGTCCCCCATAGGCAGTTATATGTCCTTATAGGCAGGTAATAGGCAGGTTATAGGCAGGTATATGTTCTAATGTTAAGGGAAACATATATATTTCTAATGCTTTTGTACTGAAGTTTGTGGTGCAAAAACATTATTACACATATAAGCTTAGCTAACAGCAAGATATTCCAAGATGGCGCCTGCTTCCTGAACCACTCCCCACCATGTGCCCGCATGGACCTGGTGGAAACCCGGGCCATATCTGGAGAACCAATCAACTATTGCCACATTTCCCGAAGACTGCAAGAAACAAAGGAACTTAGCCACCCCGAAGCAGTTTTGTAAAAAACCCTTGTATTGTAATAAAGGCTCTCTCTTCTGGGTCTGTTTCACACTGAGGAGGAACTCATATCAGCTCTGTGTCTGATGTCCCTTTTTTTCATGCCGCAATCAGTGTTCAATTTGGACAGCAGTAGTCATGCGGTGTCCCCCTGAACCCCAACTTTTGGCGCCCAGAAGGGGGGGCAGTCCCAACAGGACGCTTTCCGGGGGGCCCTGACGTGACCACCTGGACTTACCCGGACTGTCCAAAACGGGAGAGACCCCCCCTCCACTTAAAAACATGGTAAGTCAAAGGTTTTCTTTTTGAAACGTAGGGCCCTATGTATTTGACGGTTCCAGGTTGGGTGGGGGTTTTTTGTCGGGTCACCCCGGGTTTCGGGTCGGCACAGAGCATTCCCGCGTACTTCTCAAGAACCTGACCCACTCCGAGCCTGCCTGACTACGTCGGGTTTTTGGTAGATCCTGCGGACAAGGACTCACACGGGTTTAAATTTTGGGAAACCTACCTAGTTTGGGGCTTGAGCTGTCAGTTGCAGCCCGGGAAATTCTAGCTAGACTAAACACGGTTGCTGTTGCAGACAAGGAAGTTTAGCGAGTTTGGATAACGGGGAATTTTGACATTTGCAGACAGAAAAGACTTAGCTAGACAGGACGCGCCAAATTTGCGGTAGGGAGAAATTCTAGCAAAGGACCCCCAGAAACCGGTTCTCAGAGGGAGGTAGCTAGGAGTGTTTTTTAATAAGCGTTAATATGATTAGGTTTCCTCAAGTTTAGGGGGGTTAAAAAGGGCCCGTTAAGGGGCCAGTCAGTCTGCAGGATCTAGTGGAGGGAAGAAAAGAAGCATGTAGAAAAAAGAAAAAAAGAACCCATGAGAGAAGGTTAAAAAAGTTAATGAACTGTGGGGGGGAGGGTGACTTAAAACTCTTTGTGAGCTTTAGCTGTGAAAAAACAAGGGGGGGTTTTGACATAGCAAATTTTTAGTGATGCATTAGTTTGAAAAAAGACGCTGAAGAGAATCAAAAGAAGTGTGGTCTGAACAAATGTAGGGATAAAAAGGAAAATGTTTTTGGTTATAATATTGTCTGCTGACAAAATGTCCACCCCCCTTTATAATGGAGCTGATTCTAAGTGTTGGGATTTCCCCAATTTTGGGGCCAGAAAAAATCCCCCCCCGCTGAGTATTTTTTTCATGTGCAAGGAAGCCCAAACCCTGTCCTTCCTGTCCAAAAACTTTTCCCAGTGCCTCTTCCCCCCCACTACCTTTCACTCCCACAACCCAGTCACTTCCTAAACACCTATGAGTCATCTGACCTGCCCCTTCCCCCCCAAACTTACCATAAGAAGGTGCAGCAGATAGTTGTGTCAGAGGGTATCACAGGTTTCTGCAGCCCAAGGGGAAGGGATATCAGTAAAGTTTTATAAAATTTGCATCTATTGTAAAATTTATAATTTTTTGATGTCATGGTTTATATGAGAGCTTTTTTCAGCCCTTAAATTGCAGGGATAGTGTTATAGAAAACGAAGGGGTTACATTGTTTCATATTTTGATTGAACGAAAAAGGGAAAATGTTTGTTTATAATTCACGACATGCTTGTGTTTTATTTTAGGTGAAAAACGATATTTTTATTTAAAAATAAACTAATTATCCCTTAAGTCAGATGAGGTAAAGGGTGTTTTTCCTGTTATAAGAGAAAAAATTTGAGAACGTCTTTAAAAATTGGGGTTACAACTAAATTAAAAAAATAAAAAAACCCTGGTTTTTACTGAGCTCTTTTTAATATCTTGCATTGTGTGCACATTTTATTTTTGACCTTTATTTCGGGGTTGTTTTTTATGATATACCCTTTCCAGCGGGGCACACGGACCCCAAACTAATAAATCTTTTTTTTTTCCCTTCCCCCAAAATGTTTAACTGTCTGGGGAATGTTTAAAATTGTCTGTTTATTTGCAGGAGAAAAGAGAGATTTAGTGATCGAGATCTCATGAAAGACCTCAGTGATATCATTTTTTTTTTTAAATAAACCCCCGGGGTAAAAAAAAGTTAACTTTGAGTTTTTGGGTTTTTTGGTTTTTTTTTTTTTTTTGGGTATAACCACTCTATTACTTTTTAGTAAAGGGGTTTTTTTCAACCAGAGTAAAAAAACTGCGCAGTTTATTTGAAAAAACATTTTTGTTTTATTTTTTTTTTTTTTGTTTGGGCTCCGCTGATGGGAAAAGTTAAATTTTTTCTTTTTTGAGAGGAGAATTGCAATTGTGTGAATTGGTCTTTCCTTGTTTTGTTTGAAATTAAAGTTTGTATGTCTTAAATCCCTATTAGAATCCTTTTGCATTGTTTGCAATTGCAGAAAGGCCAAAAGCAGTTTACCCACAAAAACAGTAGTTTTAAGACAATACTGTTTTTGACGATCAAGATTAATTAATCATAAAGGTTTAGGTTAAATTTTTTTTCTTTAAAAGTCTATGAGCCATCGGGGGATAAACACAGCGACATACTTTAGAGCTCATATAAGGTTAGAAGTTTTATGTTTATATGACATAGAAAGCATTGAAGGGTTTTTTTCATACGATAGATGAAAGCAGATCGAGAGGGCAGGATAGGCCCTGCAGATAATGTTTAAATTTTGGGAAAAAAAATCATGAATTATTGAAAAATTTATTGCCTCACACAAATAAAAAACAGACTTTTAGAAAGTTTAGTATAGGAGAAAGTTATAGTTGCGCCGCACAGAATGAGAAGAAGGGTAATATGATTTGTTTTGTTCTTTTGTTTTTATTTGATATTAATCCAAATGCCCAAAATATATTTTATGAAATGATTTTCATATTTGTTAGATTATCTGTGATAGAAATTTTTTTATTCTGAAGTACATTCTTGCTGTGTCAGAAAGCTTTAAAGGCCAATAAAGGGAGATTTTTTTTTTTTTTAAAATTTTTTTTAGTTTTTATTACTGGGCTTCATTCACTCAGGGGGTTTTAAAAATCGAACTGGGGGAGGGCAGATTATTTCAATGCCCCTTTTGTGCTGAGTATATGTGATTGAGATTAAACAAGTGCCAGGGCCACCCCACCCCCACAAGACAGGACAATTGAAATGAATGGAGTCATTGTTGTGCGTTACCACAAGGATTCAAGTTTTTTTTTTTAAGGTTCATCTTCACACGATTTCCAAGGGGCCCGGAGCCCGAAGACTGAGGGGGGGTTTCGAAGGTGCCAGGAGCGCCCCAGACAACAAAATATCGCAAAAAAGACCAGTGTTGATGCCATGCTGCGCCCAAACTGATCACTGACCCCCCTTTGCACCCGGCATTATACAGCCAAGGGGGTCTGATGTCTGCACTCCTTCCCCAAGACCTATCATCACCAAGAGGAGACAACTTGTTTTTTTTATCAACCAGGTTTGTGAGGGGACAATAACCCCCCACTACTGCATTACACTCATTTGTTTTACAAAGAGAAACTTTTAACCAGAACTATTTTTTAAAAAAAAATTTAAAAATTTTTTTTTCGCCTATAACCGTGGCCAAAGTTGTTTTTTTGCACTTAGCAACAATGAATTTAAAGGCTGACCAAGATTTGGGTCCAGATATTACAAGGGGGAAAGAGTAGGGCCCTTCAGGGGGGGAAAGTCAACTACAAAGGGGGTCATCACATAGGAGTGGCTCATCCAAACCCGTGAAACATCCAAAACCCTTTTCCCGCCCAGCTTTGGGAGGGACAGGGGTTTGGGTTAGGGGGAAGAAACAATGTGAAACAAACTCAAGGGCAGATGTAATAAAAGTTTTGGGGGGATTGTTAAGGAAACATATATATTTCTAATGCTTTTGACTGAAGTTTTTGGGGGCAAAAACTTTTTACACATATAAGCTTTGCTGAACAGCAAGTATTCCAAGGTGGAGCCTGTTCCTGAAACCCCCCCCACCCTGTGCCCGCATGGACCTGGTGAAACCATGACCATATCGGAGAACCAACATAGTGCCCCATTCCCCAAAACTGCAAGAAACAAAGAACTTAGCCACGCCCGAAGCCCGTTTGAAAAAAAACCTTTAATTTTAATAAAGCCTTTTCTGGGTCTTTTTCACACTGAGGAGAACTCATATCAGCTCTTGCGATGTCATTTTTCATCCGGAAATCATGTTCAATTTGGACAGCGTATCATGCGGTGTACCCCTGAACCCCAACACTAATAGGTAGGGTATAGGCAGGTATAGGCTGGGTATAGGCAGGTATAGGCTAGGTATAGGCTGGGTATAGGCTGGTATAGGTAGGGTATCGGCTAGGTATAGGCTGGTATAGGCAGGTATAGGCTCGGTATAGTCAGGGTATAGGCTAGTATGGGACTGGGTATAGGCAGGTATAGGCTAGGTATGGGCAGGTAATAGGCAGGTATAGCTAGGTATAGCCGGGTATAGGCAGTATAACTGGGTAAAAGGCAGGTATAGCTAGGTATAGGCAGGTAATAGGCAGGTATAGGCTAGGTATAGTCAGGTATAGGCTAGTATAGACTGGGTATAGGCAGGTATAGGCTAGGTATAGGCAGGTAATGGGCGGGTATAGGCTATTTTATAGTCAGGAAATAGCCTAGTATAGGCAGGTTCGGCAGGTACTAAAAAAACAAACAAACAAACAAACACTTACCTACTCCCCACCGCTCCCCTCCTCACTGTCCGGCCTCCGCGCGCTGTCCTCCGTCTTCTCGGCACAGGCGGGTGATGTCATCAGGCCGCGCACGCAGCGTGATGACACACGCTGCCTGTGCCAGAAACTCCGAATGGCCGCAATCCTGTTAGCTGTCCGGAGTCCACTGTGGAGCAGGGAGCGCTCGCTCTCTGCCCTGCAGTGGTATCTTCCCCTCTATGCGCTCCGGAGGAGTCGCAGATAGGGGAAGAGATCAGCGACAGCGACGGGCCACGGAAGTGCCCGTCGCTGTCAGCTTACTCGGGATTCTGCTACATGCGCTCCCTGAGGAGTCGCATGTGGCAGAAGTGTCCCTTCCGGCGCACGGGCCATCGCAGCGCCCGAGCGCTGACAGTGACTCGAGTATAAGCCGAGGAGGGATTTTTCAGCACATTTTTTGTGCTGAAAAACTCGGCTTATACGCGAGTATATCCGGTAGTTTAACCCTTGTATGTAAATTGTGCAAAAGAAATGTGCTGCCAACAATTACCAGCTTTGTTGTGTGTTAAAACGGCGTGTATTTTACGGAGCACAACAGCAGAAAAACTTGTAATTAACCTTCGGATATGAATTATGCTACAGGCAAAATTTCTTCTTTGGTGGTGAAAAAGAACGTTTCTTTTAGTGATCACAACAGCAGAACAACGCTTAATTAACCTCTGGATCTAAATTGCGCAAAAAAATTGAGCAACCAAAAATGAAGTGGTATTTGTATTGTAAAAACGCTGTTTCTTTAAATGAATACAACAGGAACAGGCTTAGATCCCCCTTGGATATTCAATGTGCTGTGAGCAGATTGCATTAAAATGTATATGCAGCTGCACTGGACACACACTGGACTTTAGATCCAATACCCCACAAAATCAGAATTAGAACGTTAAGAGAAGCAGTCTCTGAGACAAGCTGAGACACCCCCCAAAAATCGCTGTATAAAAATGAGTTCTTTAGTATGAGATATCATAAGCAGCAGCAGCAGCAGCTTCCCTATACAGCACAGTGAGAGGAGTGTGAGGAGCGAGCATGGCGCCCGGACTTATATAGTGCGGTGACGTCACAGAATCCCGCCGATCTCTGATTGGCTTCATCTCTGCACATGTCATGCAGGCTATGCCCTTCTTCCTCCCAGAGTTCTTTGCCCCATGTAACGCCATGTGCTCGCAGCCATTTTATCAATCAAAAGCACACTTCGTTCCCGCGAATCACCCCAAACTTCGACTTCGTTCAGAATCAAAGTTTTCCTGAAATTCTAAACGAATTCCACTTCATTAGAATCAATTCGCCCATCTCTAATGTCTTTGTTGACTTTTTTTTACACTCCTTTGTACTGTGCACTGATTGTATGGCCGCCAAAACTGCAGGAAGCAGCTACAATCGAAACTAAAAATGGAGCGTCGGGTGCGTGTCTCGAACGCAAAGTTTTTCTTGAACGAACCATAAAAAGCTCGGTTCGCGTTCTAAAAAATTGTAAAGTTCGACTCAAACATAACTTTTCTCGAATGGTTCGCTCATCACTATTTGTAGTCTCTGGGTAATGCGCTTTTCCTCTTGGGTGAGGATATTTTTACATCATGTTTGCTAAAAATTGCTTTTGTTTTCATGTAATAAAGTTTTATGTCATTATTTAGATTTCCTGTGTTGGTTTGGTTTTATATTGCTATTAGCTTGTACAGAGCACACAGTATATATATGTAACTGGGTTTATTTATAGGCTTGTCATGGCAGGGATTGGCTGCAGCACCATGCAATCCACGAGGGAGACAGGTGGAGACAGGAGCGACAAGTATGGGTTATTTTTTTAGCTTAGCGCAATGGGGGGAGGTAGGGATGGTTTTACAAATCTTGGAAAACCACTCTAAGGGCGCGTCCCCACGGCAGAGACAAATACCGGTCGGTTTACCTGACCTTGCTGTAGTTCCACACCATCTAATGTCCAAAGAAGAAACTGCAATATACCTAACAGTGGGGCAGCTGTCGAGACAGAGGTGACCAGAAGACTCTTGATAGAGAGGTGGGACATCAGTGACATCGGCAACATCCAAGCAAGTAGCACAAGTGATATAGACTGTGTATATTGTAGCTTTTGCTACAACGGACACTGCCATCAGAAAGGAGTATTTTTGCGCAAACCAAAATTCATGGAAAACTAATTTTTTTTAGAATTTTTGCAATTTTTTTTTTACTTCGGCAGCCACCTTGTCCTTTTCTGACTGTGAGAGAGAAGTTTAGTATTGCAGGGCTAACTACTCTCACTTTACTTCAGCTGCTACTTATCTTTACATACTCTCATTACAAATAGTAGGTAATGACATAGTGGTTGCTCTATTGTTCTCTCCATAGAAATAAATAAGATTATACTAGACTAGAAGCAATACATGAGAAGAAAATAGGATAATCTTTTTTCTGCATTGCCGAGGTTTTCTTCAAACTTATAAGCGGCAAAAAATAAACAAAAAAACCTATCCAAATATTAAAAGACCATATTTATTGAAAAAAAAAATACACAAAAATGACACAGAAAATCTATACAAAACTAATGAAATGCTATGGAAATACAAAAACACGCCCTGAAACCGCATGCTTTTTAAAAAAGACATTTTAGAACAACATAGAAGAACTTATCAGTCATACTGAATACATAGAAGCATACAGACCCAGAGATAGCACAGAAAGCTTTCCATATAATAGTCGCGTATTGCTTGTAAATAAATTTTGATGGTAGTTTAACAGGGTCACCACTGGGCCCTTTGACATATCCACGTCAGCCCGTAGGGGTCAACATCACATCACCTTATTTGGACCCTTTTATACAAGTACAGTGGCCCGTGAAGTTGCAATATTTTTACCATATATTTTTACCGCCCTTTACTGGGACATTGTTTGGGCAGTGCGGTTTATACAATGTCAGAGACACTGCTAAAACCACATACAAGTGTTAATGGAAGATCTAAACAATAATCATCTTTTTTTAAAAAAACGAATAGTGAAGTAAATGCATGTTTTGCGTCAGTAGTCCCTCCCTACAGTACAGTGCGGTACACATGTTCGTTCCTCAAAATTCCTTTGACGGCTCCTTTGGGCATCAGGTGAGTGCCCATCTTTTTTCTGGTAGATTGTGCAAGTTCATTACTGAAAAAAGCTTTTGTCTTCATCAGAGAAAGTGGTTTCCTGCAAAAGCAGTTCTTTCTGATGTTCCATCTGAGGACTTGCTTTATTATTAGTTCTCTTAATTTTTTTCATCTTCATTTTGCTTATTTTTGGTGATTTTTCGGGCTTCAAAAACCCAAATTTACTCTTTTCCCTCTTTGTGATCTCAACATACAATACCTTGTACATAGTAAGCAAGACAGCGCAGCTGAATACTAATTACAGTATTACCTTCTATAAAACTATTGCAGAAGAAATGACAGGAAATGATATATTAGGCCACATATTTTGAATATATATACTTAAAGTGAATCTGTACTATAAAAAGGTCCGAACAACTCAGTTAAACCAAAAAATTTTTCCCTCACTATATAAAAAGACACATCTGCAGTTTTTCTCCCTTTTGACATGAAATAGAATAAACCTTCCCCGCTTTAGGTCCCCCAAATTTGGAAAACCCAAAAAATTTTTGAGAGAAGAATTTTTTAAAAACATTTTTATTTTTCTGCAAAGTCAAAATTTTTCTATTCCGGTATTTTTAATTTTCCTTAAAATGTATGACTTGGTCAAGCATTTTAAAAATCCCTTTACAACTTTCCAATAGTTAGTAGGGAATTTGCCCATTCCTCGACAAATGGTGTAACTGAAACCCTTTTGTAGGTCGTTGCTGCACCTCTTTTCAGTTTTCCCTACTTTTCAAAAGGGCGAGTCAGGGCTTTTTAGGGCCCCTCCAAAACATTGACTTGGGTTTCTTAAGCCTTTGAATCAGTTTGGGGATAGCTGGGGCATTGTCCATTTGGAACCGTTTTCCCCCCAACTTTACTTCCCCGGCTATGTTTGAGATGTTGCTTCAGATTTTCCACATAATCTTCTTTCCTCATCAGCCACCTTTTTATAAAGGCACCATCCCTCCGCAGCTAAACAACCCCCAAAAGACGCTACCCCCCGGTTTCACATTTGGATGGGTCTTTTGGTTCCAAGCTTCTCCCTTTTTTCCCCCAAATGTAAAAAGGTTTACTATGGCCAAAAAGTTCAATTTTAAATTTTTATCAACCAAAAAAGTAGGTCTTTTTTTCCGTTTGGGATCTGCAAAATAATCTGGCTTTTTTATTTTCTTTTGGAGAATGGCTTCCCGGGGGGGGCCTTTCGCCCTGGATCGTACTCGACTGTGGTGCCAAAACCGTTCCTCCCTCTTCCAGGTCTTTTCTTTGCTCTTGGGGTTTAAACCTGTTGGCCCGGCACTTCATTTTGGACCAAAAACCGTCCCTTTGAGCGGTTTTATGGCTAGATTTCCCATCTTTTTTGTGTTGCGTTAAATTGTTTGTCAGTGAAAGGCCATTTGAGGGTTTTTAAATTGTTCGTGCCTACTTTGCCCGTCCACAATTCTCTTCCTGATTCTTCTGTTTCATAGCTTTCCCATAAGTTACACACAAAAACGGGGGATGTGCTTAAAAAATCATTTCCACTTGCCCCCTAAAAACCCCCAGATGTTGCCAAAAACCTTCAGAACTTCAAAAGACAACTCATATAGGGTTGTCCCAAAAAAAAAAGTTTTAAAAAGGCAAAAACCCAGTTTTTGAAACAGAAGAATAAAAATGCCCCAAAAATCCTCTCCTCATTTTTCTGGCATTTGCTTTAATTTTTTCCTTACCTTTTTGGAAGGGTTTATTCTGTTTTTATGCAGATCAAGAAAACCTACCCCGAAAAGGGGGCTTTTTAAAGTGAATGAAACTCTTTTCAAAGTTTGCTGCTAAGCCCGATATTCGAGGGTTCTTGCCCCAAACTTGCAAAATTTTAGAACAGCATTCTGCTCCAATTCCCCTTAAAAATGTCCCTAAGGAAAATTCAATTGTTTTATGGATGGAAACAACCCACAAGCCAAAAGCCTCCTAAATGCATGGGATTAGGGTTAACATAAACCCAACCCCCTAAACCTGCCAAGCACCAAAGCCCAAAGGAAGGGGTTAGGGTTTTTTCCTTCCCCCACCTAAAGCAAAACCTCTTCCTTGCATGGGAAAGGTTTAATCCCCCCCCCCCCCCCCCCCCCCCCCCCCCCCCCCCCCCCAAACCCCATTAAGAATTTAAATCCCTAAAACCCCCCAGGGTCGCATCATGGGATGCTCTGGGCCCTTCCCGACTAATTAAAGGGTAGGGAGCCCTGGGTCCCTACTCCACCCTAGTTTTGAACATTTGCAGCCTAGAACAGAAACAAACAGAATAAGCTTCCCCTTTGGACCCCTGGTGTTTGGGGCCGAATCCTTTGAGAGTTGACGGTTTGGGGAGGGTTGGGTTTCCAGGAAAGAACCAGTCAGTCACTTAAGTTGCCCCCTGGGGTAACTCCATCTGAACAAGGAAAATTATGGGTTCCCTGCAGAAAAAGTGTGACGACTTTGCCTCAGCCTTCCCAACACGTCATTCCCAATGGGAGTGTACCCCCAGTTAGGCAACGTTACCGTCCTATTTCTCCTGCCCTCTACCAAGAAGTGAAGACCATGCTAAAGCAGATACATGAACAACAGATCATTTGTCCAAGCCAGAGCCTTTGGGCCTCACCCACTGTTCTGGTTAAGAAGAAGGATTGGACCTTGAGGTTCTGTATAGACTATCAACAGCTAAATGCTCATACCTCCACCCATTGCTCCACATCAGTAATCTCCACGAGCCCTGTGCCAGGTCCAATGCTTTTCTACTCTAGATCTCACTAGTGGGTACTAGCAAGTGCCCATTGCCAATGAAAACTAGGAAAAGATTGCAATCATCATGCTGATGTGCCTATATGAATTCCTCTGGTTGTTCACCACACCTGGAATTGTGTTATGGGATTTAAATAAATCATGTGTGACTTTTGATCTACCTTGTTGACATAATCATCTACACTGCCAAGGCTGACGAACATCGCGACCACCTTGACCAGATACTTTGCCGTCTGGAAGTACGTGGGGTGACGCTGATGCCATATATTTTGAAGGAACATGTAGTTCATGGGGCATGTCATATTTGACAAAGGAGTGCATGTAGACGCTATGGTGAAAGGGGTGAGGAAGTGGCTCAGTTCCTCCACCATCAATGACCTTTGTGCCTTCTAAAGATTTGGTTGGCTACTACCGAAGGTTCATTAAAGGGGTTTTGCCACGATGTAATGTTGACATGGGATCCTCCAAAATGGGTGTTTAATCACTTTTCTAAATATATGTGATTACAAAAATTGCAGTCTGAGAGAGCTACAGGCTGCCTTGCCTGCTCTTAGTTACTTAAAAGCTTCTATTAGATACGACCTGACAAGAGCTGCTGGCCGGGCTTGCGCAGAGAACACTTCTTATCTGATGAAAGGGAGCTGAAAAAGCTTTCAAGGCACCGGGTAGAAATATGTTGTGTTTTGTGTACAGAATCCACTAGTTGTAATGTGATATCTGAGTAGATCCCTGCTTTATCTGATGACAGAGAACGTGAATCAGCTTTCAAGCTGCTGTGGAGAAAGGTGTTGTCTTTTGTATACAGAATCCCCTAGTTGTAGTTTGATTATTTGAGTGAACATTTCACACGATCCCTTATGCACGGCTCTGTGCTCTGACTGTGTCTCTCTCTCTCTTAGCTCAGCCTGGCTTGTTTACATTTCCTTCTTAGCAGATAAGGCACGCCCTGGCAAAACCCCTTTAAAGGGGTTTTCATTAGCTTTAAATATGAAGGGACAGTTAAATCAAGACTTTTTCTAATTACTCTGGTCAATAGATTTTACTTTAGTCGTGAGATAAGAGACATTTCATGTGCTCTAAGTGTACACAGGTTTCTATGGTTCCCTGATCATAGTGTTATTCTGTTATCTGATTAGAGCAGAAAGCTGACAGCAGGGAGTTATGTCACCCCATGGATGGACTGAGCTGTGGGGCAAGCTAATTATCTCTAACAAGATTACAGATAAGCCATTGTTTTCAGTTCTCTCAATAAACATACCTTGTGATAACTGAAGAGATAACATCTCCTGCACTTACAGAGACAATAGGTATGCTAATCACTGCCACAGCCACAGCCTGAGGAGACAGAGTGAGTGGAAAACTGCTTGTGACTCAGTGAAACAGCCTAGTGAGAAAACCCTTTTAAAGTCTTTGCGAAGATCATTGCACCCTATCTTCAGCTCTTGCAGAGAGCGGCCCCCCGAAGAAGCAAAAAGAAGACATCTATGCTGGGGTAGGGTTGCAGAGCAAGCATTTCAAACTCTGAAGAGATCTTTGACCCCATTTTTGCTTATGCAGATTATGGCCTATCATTCATACCACGGATAACGCTTGGAGCCGTTCTCACCCAGATTCAAGGAGGGAAAGAGACAGTCAATGAGTATGCCAGCCCAGCATTGATAGAGAACAAGAAAAAATATAGTTCCTTCAAGCTGGAGTTACTAGCAGTAGTATTGGCTGTGACGGAGAAGTTCACTGATATTTTGACCAGAGGCCCAATTGACACTAGTGACTGACAACAACCCGCTAGTACATCTTGAAATGGCTAAGCTGGGAGCTTTGGAGCAGTGATGTATGGCCCAGCTAAGCAAGTTTATTTTAAAACCCAATACCAACCAGCCAAGGATAACAGGAATTTTGACACTTTGTCCAGGTATACAGCAAATGTTCTGCAGGGTCCCAGTAATTTAGAGAGGGAGGAAGATGAAACACCTTGATTCTATGTCCTGCCAAGGAACACTGAAGCTCCTACAGTACACCTGACAGCAACATGGTTTCTTGGCTGGAAGATAGTCTCTGTAAAGAGAGACGAGCCAACCTACAAATCAGGCTAATCATAGATTGGATCAAAACCAGACATAACCCGCCATACTGAAAATGCTCCCTCTCTCTTACCTTCAGTTAGTCATTGCCTGTTGTGGCAGTGGAAAGTGTTTGTGGACAGCAGTAGCTGATCCCACTGAGGATCAAACGTCCAAGACCACGGCCGTGGCTCTCTGGAAGCACTGTATTTTGGCCTATGGAGGTCTGTTCCAATTACACTCAGACCAAGGAGCTTATTTGAGAGGAAGGCAAATAGGGACCTTGTCTGTTGTACCATATCAGGAAGACTCACACCACTCCCTACCATCCCCATGGAAATGAATCATGTGAACACTGGAACAGGACTCTGCTGCAGATGTTGAGGGTGCTGGATAAGTAATAGTGGCCAGACTGTATCGCAGAACTGGTTCTCCCCATATCTGATGATGTTTGGTTGTAATAGGAGGTGTCCGTTTAACTTAACGATGAACCCCAAGGAGCGACAAGTAGAACAGTGGACTCCGCAGGCTTGCATAGGGATACAGAGGTGTAATTTACAGAGAATTTATGACTTTGTGGTAAAGAAGTTGAGCCTACAGGATTGACTATAAACAAGAAACACAATTAACGTCTCTTGTAAGTGGGGACCTAGTAATGGTTAGAGACATAACGGCCTAAATGATGTTCAGAAAATTGCAATGGAAATGGGAGCCCCAAGCTTATAAAGTGCAAAGGCAACCGAATCCTGATATACCAATCTTTGAGATCAAGCTGGAAAGAAAGGTGGGTCCCCTTTCTCGAGTTCAATGCAATATGTAGAGGCTTGGCATGTTTAGTATGATTACTCTGCCAGCCCATTAGCTTCTCGATGGAACAGAATGTCGAGGGTGAGTGAAGTTCCAGTTGTGCTTTCTTCTGCTGAAGAGGAGGCTCAATCATCAGAGGCTACAGAAACACCTTACAACCATAGGTGTAACTTTGGCTCAAGAAGTGGAGGGGAACAATTTTCTCCTCTCCCTCCCTTTTCGTTCCCCTCCCTTCCCTCCTCTCCCTTTCTCCCCCTGCAGCAAAGCGGCCTCCTCTAACCAAGCTAGTAGGTCTGGGGGAGCACCGTGAGTGCCCCCAGCAGGTCCAGGTGGAGCCGTATGCCAAACACTTTTGGTGCAATCCGTAAGGTTATAAGTAGCTCTCGTGATACTAAGTTTTATCATTCCCTGCATGGTTCAAACTGTCATAGTTAAAGGGAATCTGTCACATAGATTATGCCCCCCTTGCTGAGGGCAGTACAAGCTAGTGACAGACATGCTGTTTCCAGCGCTGTGTCCCTTATTCTGTAAGATGCAGCAGTTTAAGGGGCCGTTTACACGGCACAGAACAAATATCCGACCGGTATTTGTCCAGTTTTTGTGCCATGCACACGGCTGCAGGGGGGCGGCTTTTCTCCGCAGTTAGTGGAGAAAAGCCCTCCCCCTTCACATAGACATGTTCATCTTCCGTCCGAAAACCGGTCGGAAGAATGAACATGTTCTATATTTTTCAGACCGCCGGCAGTCTGAAAAACCGCCGGGCGGAACATCCGGGCAGTGAGGACCGCTGCACGGATTTTCCATTACGGTCCGTGAAAAACCGGCTGAAAAACACTGCCATGGGGACAAGGCCTTAGAGTAGTAAATGCTCAAATCTGGCAGTTTTCAGCCAGAAAAGAGTCCAGCAGGTGTTAGCCCTGCCCACCAACTGATACCCCCACCCACTTGACAATTATTCACGTTTCTACCAATTCAAAGAACTAGGTTAACCAGTTGTGAGGTGGGAGGGTCTAGCCTCAGGTGGACGGGTCATAAACTGACTTTTTTTCATGACTCTTTTCTGTCTGAAAACTGCACATATACATTATATACCTTACTCACATGCAGACTCAACACCTAGCACCCTTGTCCCCTCTTTACCTGTCTCCTGTAGTCTGCTTCGTCCTCTCATTACAGACAGGGGAGCCAGGGGGCCACTGATTCATTCGGCAAGAGCTTCTCTTCTTCTCTGATGAGGACTGAGCATAGGGGAAGTGGTTTACGAGGGAGGGAAAGATACCTACACAGTCCCAGATACAGATTGTGCTGGACTGTGAGCAGCGTTCTGATTGGTGAAGCAACCTCTGCTGACTCCTGCTCTACCAATCAGCGCCGCTCTCACTCTGCACTGACACTTGAGGCTGGTACCTACTCTGTCCCCCCAAGATGCACAGAAATATAGGAGGCAAAGGGTTAACTTCTTCCTCCTCTATGCTCTATTCTCCCCACTTACCGTATTCTCATGCTTTCATGTGGATTATATTTTATTGAAGTGGCTAAAAAGTGGGGGGGGAACCTTCCCCCACACAGAAAAAAACTTGGGGCGACCAGTTCCCTCCTTACCCCCCTAAAAATACACCTATGTCTACATCCCCTGGAGAATCCAAAGCAGGAAGGAGAGCCTGAGATAAGCCATTCCCAGAGAGACACTTTTGGGAAACTCCCTGCCTAGTATGAAGATTATGTTCTACAGGTCCTGGTTACCTCAACGGCAACTGATAATTTGAAGATCAGTAAACCCAGCAGTTTGAAGCATGGCCACTAGGGTCCGCCAGAGCCGAGAGATAAGGAGGTAGGGGAATGGTCACCAGAGAGGAAAAAGACTGGGCAGCAGGGAAGGAGTATCCCTGTGAGAACAGAGGTAGTGGAGTGGCATTAGGGAGATACCCTGTTTGTAATCGTAGCTGGGTTAAACATTTCATTTTCCCTCAGAGTAGCCATACAGGAGAGTTTACACACCAGGGAGCAGACTGAAGGACCCAGACACGCGTATACAGAGCGTGAATGGAGAAGGAGACTCCCATCCCACAGGCTAGCGGCCGAGGTACATGTCATAAGCCCAGAGACTGCAGTGTTTGGCTCACCGGTTTGCAGCGCCAAAATATATTGCTGTTTCAAATTCCTGATTCCGAGTTAAATAACGAAAACGTCTGCCAATGGGTTGTGGCCGACCTTCTCTACTTGCCGGTATTACACAAGTATGGGTACAATCTCACATACATCTCTCTCCAGAAGTGGGTTTTCCCTGCCAGTCCCTGATCCCTACCTCATGGTGGCATGGCGACCGAGGATGAACTTTCCTGCTGCTCTATGAACCACACAGAAAATGTCTTAGTTCATATACAATAAAGGGTACCTTGTTTAACATTGCAGTGTCTTCTGCTAGAAAGGCCCCCACAAAATATCAGAGACATAACATTTCTCATTTTACATAACTTGTGGTAGATGCGGTGTTTTGCTGCAGTAGGGTTTTTGCACAGTTCTAGTTACCCTGTTTCAATCTCTTTACTAGGTTAACAGTCCCGTTTTGATGGATCTCGTCTGAAACAAGTTACAGGAAGGGATGGCACCATAAACCCATAATGTAAAATTAATAACCATAGTGTAAAATAAGCCATCTAACCATAAATAACCATAGTGTAAAATAACCATACTATTCATGAATTACCACACTAACCATAAATAACCATACTTTAAAGGGAACCTGTCACATAGATTATGCCCCCCTTGCTGAGGACAGCATAAGCTAGTGTCAGACTTGCTGTTCCCAGCGCTGTGTCCCTTATTCTGTAAGATGCAGCAGTTTTAGAGCATTTAATGCTCAAATCTTATGCATGAGCAGGTGTTAGCCCCGCCCACCTGACAGTTATTCACTTGTTTCTACCTATTCAAAGTAATAGGTTAATCAGTTGTGAGGTGGGCGGGGCTAGCCGCAGGTGGGCAGGGTATGAAAAAAACGGACTCTTTTCATGACTCTTTTCTGGCTGAAAACTGCAGATTTGAGCATTAAATACTCTAAAACTCCAGCATCTTACAGAATAAGGGACACAGTGCTGGAAACAACAGGTCTGACACTAGCTTGTGCTGTCCTCAGCAAGGGGGGCATAAACCATACTTGCCAACTTTTGAAAGTGGAAAAGTGGGAGATTGTAAGGGGCGGTGCGTGTAGCGCACCTTGGCAAAAAATTTACATGACCACGCCCATCTTGTTGATGCACCACACCCCTTAGAAAAAGCCACACCCACTCCACCTAAATGCACAACAGCTTTGGAATAAAGCCAGGTAGATGCCCCTCTAGCCAGGCAGTGCCCTTATAGCCAGGTAGTAGCCCCTTATAGCCAGGTAGTGCCCCCTAATAGCCAGGAAGATGCCCCTATAGCCAGGTGACGCCCCATATAGTCAGATAGTGCCCCTTATAGCCAGTTAGTGCCCCCTAATAGTCAGGTAGTGACCCCTAATAGCCAGGCAGTGACTCCTAATAGCCAGGCAGTAGCCCCCCTATAGCCAGTGTAGTGGGGTCAGCTCAAAGGCAAGCACACGCACAAGGTTTTAAAGTCCAAACACAGAGGTGTTTATTATATGGTTAGCAGGTTCCAAACAAAAATGCAGCTTAGCTTCAGCATACAAAGGGTTCCATGTAACATAAAGTCCTTACTTCAGGAAAACAAAACCCAAGGCAATGGGAAAATGCTCACCAACACACACCCTTCAGGCTACACAGCCTCACAGCTTGGCAGTTTACAGCTTCTGGTTGCAGGTCCAAAAGCACACCCATTGACTTCCTGCACCAGCTGCCTTTTATCTGGCTGGTAAGACCTGGGCTGGAGTATTGGAGCGATCGTCCCACCCAGACTCTTGGGCCGCTCCATAAAAAACCCGACCCGGACTACAATGAAAAAAATGCTCAGCAGCAATAACTGCTGCTGGCATCAAGTTAAATGGGTTTTTCATATCACCGGGGCCAGCCACCTTGGTGATAAATACCTCCCGTCTATGATGGGACCTCTGACCTTTCTACATACCCCCCCCCCCTCTGCCAAAGCCGAGGGATTGGGCACCTTCTGCCACCATACAGTGCACCCTTGACAGGGCATCGGCATTGGCATGCATTTTTCCCCGCCTGTGTTCTACAAAAAATCTAAAATTCTGTAGCGCTAGGAACCATCTGGTGACCCGGGCATTGTTACCCTTTTTCTCTGGCATCCATTTTAGGGGTGTGTGGTCTGACACCTGCTTAAACCTCCTACCTAGCAGGTAGTACCTCAACAAATCCAGGGCCCACTTGATGGCTAAACACTCTTTCTCTATAATAGAGTAGTTTTTCTCACAGGGGGACAATATACGGCTCAGATATACAATGGGGTGTTTTTCCCCATTTATTTCTTGAGACATGACAGCCCCCAGCCCTACATCCGATGCATCTGTTTGTACAATAAATGGTCTGGTGAAATCAGGGGCCACCAACACTGGCTGTTTACAGAGAGCTTGCTTTAGGTCCTGAAAAGCCTGCTCTGCTTCCAGGGACCACTTTACCACCACCGACTTTGTGCCCTTGGTGAGGTCAGTCAAGGGCGCTGCAATCTCAGCAAAATTTGGGATGAAACTTCTATAGTATCCCACTATACTCAAGAAGGCCCTGACCTGCTTTTTAGAGAGGGGCTGTGGCCAATTCTGGATCGCCTCCACCTTGTTCATTTGGGGCTTTATCTGACCTCTCCCCACTATATAACCCAGGCATCTGGCTTCCTCCAAGCCCATGGAACATTTGTTGGGATTTATAGTGAACCCAGCCTCCCTTAGGGCATCCAGAACTGCTTGCACTTTAGGCAGATGACTCGCCCAGTCTCTGCTGAAAATGACGATGTCGTCAAGGTAAGCAGCTGCATACTTCCTATGGGGACGTAATATACGGTCCATGGCCCTCTGGAACGTAGCTGGCGCTCCCTGTAACCCGAACGGCATCCGCACATACTGGTATGACCCGTCTGGTGTGGAGAAAGCCGTCTTCTCCCTAGCTTCTCTAGACAGCGGGATTTGCCAGTACCCTTTTGTTAGGTCTAGCGTGGTCATATAGCGGGCTGGCCCTAGCCTCTCAATTAGTTTGTCTACCCGGGGCATAGGGTAGGCATCGAACTTGGATACCTCATTGAGTTTGCGAAAGTCATTGCAAAACCTCCATTCCCCGTTCGGTTTTGGTACCAGGACTATTGGACTGGACCAGCCACTCTTTGACTCCTCTATGACCCCTAACTGTAGCATCCTCTTTACCTCATTGGCCACTATTTCCCGGCGGGGTTCTGGAATCCTATAGGGTTTCAGATTTACTCGAACATGTGGCTCCGTAAGTACCTCATGCTCAATGCCCTTTACCAGCCCTGGCACCTCTGAGAACAAGTCCTTGTTACGTTGCAACAACTCCCTACATTGCTGCTTCTGGGAAGGGGATGGGGTCTCAGCAATTTTTACTGCCGCAATATCCGGGACTGGCTGGGTCACCAAGCAAGGTTCTGGGGGTAGATCTCTATCTGTCCAAGGTTTGAGAAAATTCACGTGGTACAGCTGCAGGGGCTTTCTCTTACCGGGTTGGTGTATGCAGTAATTGACGTCGCCCACCTTCTCCACCACCTCATATGGTCCCTGCCATTTTGCCAAGAATTTGCTTTCTACGGTTGGTACCAACACAAGTACCTGATCCCCCGGACTAAACTCTCGGAGTCTGTCCGATCAATTGTATATCCGGGACTGTGCCTCTTGCGCCTGCTAGAGATGTTCTTTCACAATGGGCATTACATTAGCCAGCCTATCCTGCATTTGTGCCACATGCTCAATCACACTCTTGTATGGGGTGCCTTCACTCTCCCAGGTCTCCTTCGCAATGTCAAGAAGACCCCTGGGGTGTCGCCCATACAATAGCTCGAACGAGGAGAATCCAGTGGACGCTTGTGGCACCTCCCTGATGGAAAATAACAAATAGGGCAATAAACAGTCCCAGTCCCGTCCATCCCTCTCTACCACCTTACATAACAGCGATTTTAAGGTCTTATTAAACCTTTCCTCTAAACCATCGGATTGAGGGTGATAAACCGAGGTGCGCAACTGTTTAATTTTTAGTACTTTACACAATTCTCTCATTACTTTCGACATAAACGGTGTCCCTTGGTCCGTCAAAATCTCCTTAGGAGCCCCTGTCCTGGAGAATATAAAAAAACAGTTCCCTGGCAATGGACTTTGATGACGTTTTTCTCAAGGGCACTGCTTCTGGGTACCGAGTTGCATAATCCACGACCACCAGAATATATTGGTGCCCTCTAGCTGACTTTACCAAGGCCCCACCAGATCCATTGCAACTGTTCAATGGAACCTCTATAATTGGCAAAGGAACCAAGGCTACGAAAGTGGGGGCCACCGGGGATATTACCTGGCACACGGGACATGACTTGCAAAACTCCTTTATTTCCCTGTAACACCCCGGCCAGTAGAACCTATGTAACACCCGTTCCTGGGTCTTGTCAGCCCCAAGGTGACCCCCTAACACATGGGTATGTGCCAGGTCTAGAACCCCTTTCGCCTGTAGGGCCCAGGTACGAGGAGCTGCTCAATAACCTCATCCCTCACTTTGGTCACCCGGTATAGCAAATTATTATTGACCGAAAAGTGGGGGTACCACTCGTCTGCCCCTGGCTCTTGGGGAACACCATCTAGTACAGTGACATTCTCTAATGCCCCTTTTAAGGATAGATCCCTGAGCCAAAATTTTCCCGGGATACTCCCAGGTCGGGAACGGGGGTCTCAGGCGTTGGTTCTTCATCCTGATCTCCCACCAATACTGACATAGGGAAGTAGTCAGGGGTCTCGGCCCCCACATTACCTGCACCCTCTTGGCTTCCTGGGCAGTTATGCGGCACTGCTTTTTCCCATAGGTCCCAGAAGAAGGGAAAGTCCCCACAATAATAGGGTGCATCAAGTTCGTGACAACACCGATGGGGTGGGAGATAGTGGTCCGGCCTGTGCCAATGTCCACCTGCACCACGGGGTAATGCCTTGTGTCTCCATGGATGCATATCACCCCAATCCTTTTCCCAGGGATCAGTACATGCGGGAGTGTGGCCCTTAGCAGGGTCACCAAACTCCCTGAGTCCAGGAGTCCAGTCACAGTGGTACCATTTATTGATACTTGGCACGCCTGGGGGCCTCCCCTTGGCTGGGTTTAGCGCTGCAGACAGGGTGCGCAAATCATGAGCAGCGCCTGCCTATAGAGCACTCCATAGGCTCCGTGCACTGGGCGGCTATGTGACCAGGGTTCTGACATCTCCAGCAGATGATGTCACGGCCAGGACCTCTTGACCTGAGGTCAGTTCCCATCTTGGCTGGAAGACGCACCTCCCCAGCGGCCTTAGGTCCCTTCTTGGGGCTGTCACTAACCCTCCTGGCACCCCAGTATTGGTATAACAAAAAGAAAGAAAGCCAGCTCACCATATCCGGATGTTTGGATTGCACGGCTGTGGTCTGGAAAGCACCAACAGAGACAGCACCGAAGTGGACACAGATTGCCAGCAACTCCAATAATAAAATCCAATTGCCTTTATTGTATTGCCATTAAAAGAACGAAGACATAGGGCCAAAAATGCGGTGGCCTGGTACGCTGACGCGTTTCGGGCTGTACAAAGCCCTTAGTCGTAGCACAAACATATCCATAAACCATTCCCTTATATACCTTACAAACATAACTCACCTGTGTACCCGCAGGACAATTCACCGCGATTTCCGGCTGTCCGCGCATGCGCTCCCGAACTTCCGGGACGCCAAGACACGCGGCATAGAGCGGCCACAGCGCAACTCCGCCCACACAAGGTGGGAGACAGTGACGATGCAGCCGCGCAAATTGACGCGCGCCAATGACGCCCTAGAGCAGGAAGACCCATGCATCCGACATAAAGAAAATCACAGTGAATGCCTGCATATCCATCAGGGAGAACAAGTGAATAAAAAACATTCCATATAGTAACATAACTATTAAAACTAGATCACAGGTGTACATAGAAGTGAAAGCTGTAATTTCAAAAGAATACATAGGTGGCTGTTTACATGTATATTTGACACATATGGTAAGATACTCTAATAATGTAACATAGTTTCATTACGGATGTTGAGACCCGCTGGACACATAGTGTTTAGTGTATGTATCCAGAAGGCCTCACGATCTCTGATTTTGGCTTCCAAATTACCACCTCTCTTGCCTAGAAATACCTTTTCTATACCAAAAGCTTTGAAATGTTGTATATTGGAATTATGGGTTTCTACAAAGTGTCGCGAGGCTCCAGACAAAGTGCGACCCCTGGGATTTTTTATCCCATTGAGATGTTCTAATATTCGAATTTTTAGTTTGCGCATTGTGCAACCTATATATAATAGATTGCATGAGCTACATTGTATTACATAAATTACTGCCATGGTGTTGCAGTTAATGTATTGTCTAATAGGAAAATTCTTTTGTCTCCCATCTGAAAAAGTACGTGTAGGAGTCACGAACGCACAAGTTTTGCATGGGTGGCCCCCACACCTAAAGAAACCCCTATTGCGTAACCACATGGGCTGAACAACATTTGAGGTTATAAGGTTAGGTGAAATGACACTCCCTAATGCAGTTAATAATACAGGAAGAACAAACCAAATTGGATGAGTTATCGTCTCAAATTCAGGATCTAGAGGCCAAGCTTTCTGAATACGAAAATATATCAGAATACACACAAATCATGGATAAAGTCAATAAAAATGTGGCAACCCTAGAAACAACAATTATGGCTACTAAGAAACGAAAGTTCAAAAGGGATACCACAGACTATGAAAAAGGGACTGTGTACCAGTGGCCAAATAGAGACAGCACCAACAGCACTCCTAGATCCATTCTTAAAAATAGGTCTTGGCAATCCAGAAGAGAGGCTAAACAGGCCAAACGAGTGAATTTTAGCTCAGAATCATCGATAAATTCTATGGATTCAGAGGATGACTCAGATGACCCTCCGGGTGCCAGCCAAGGTGTGCCTGCTAGAATGGGACACTCGTCAAAAAACGAATCCGACGAGGTGGACGCAAGCACGCACGCAAACCTAGAGCGAAAAGTCCGGAGGAGAAAGAAGAATGTGCAGAAAACCTAAACATTCTGAATCTGTCCAGTCAAGCCTTAACCAAGGAACATGAAGAAGTTTTGAAATTGGGACTTAATTTTGATTTAGATCAATCAGTTGATACCTTTGCCATCTTAAAAAATGTAAATCGGTTTGTACGGGACTTAACAGTAAAGCGACATTTCTACAACAGCAGAGAAGAAGAGAGATCGCACGAGACCACAATAATGTCATCAAATGAATTTCAGGATTTCAATTTTTGTGAACAGATGGCGATACTCACACTGCATGAATTGAATCCTTCTGATATGGGTTTAGTGGAAAAGGCTAATGAGTTCAAAGTTAAAAATCCCACTTTCTATCCAGTACATGCCAGAGCTAATTGCATGGATGCATTTCAAAATCTAGTGGAGCAAGACATTAAACAGCTAGATGGAACAACAAGTAGAAACTCAAATTTAACTAGGAAACAAAAACAAGCACTTATTGAGCTTCGCAGTATGCATCAAATAGTGGTGAAAATGGCTGACAAGGGGGGAACGGTGGTAGTGATGAATCGAGCTGACTATGTACAACAAATAAAAATTATGTTGTCTGATACTACTATATACAAAAAATTACCTTCGGACCCCACCATCTCTTTTCGATCAAAATTGAATGACATCATAGAGGAGGGTAGAGCATTACATGTCCTCACTGAGAAGGAATCAGAGTACATGGTCTGTTCGGACTCCACCGTTCCCCTCTTGTATGGCCTTCCTAAAATTCACAAAGGGGTGACCCCGGCCCCTATGCGTCCCGTAGTCTCAGGGATGAATTCCCTATGCGAACGACTCTGCCAATGGTTGGATACGTGTTTGCAGCCATTGGTGACAAGAGTACCAGGTTTCTTAAGAGATTCCAAATCAGTATTAAATAATCTCTCACAGAAGATGTGGAGGTCAGATTATGTATGGCTGGCGTGTGATGTCATATCTCTGTATACTAGCATTCCCTTACCCATTGCGTTACGTGCGCTGGACTATCACTTAGATTATCACAGCAGTTATACTCCTGAGATTAAAATTTAAAAAAAAAAAATTACATTAAGATGGTGACCTCATTTTTGATGCAGCATAATTTTTTCATGTTCGATGGGCAATTCTATTTACAACAACAAGGAGTTTCAATGGGTGCTAAGTTTTCCCCGTCATTAGCGAATCTGGTGGTATCATGGTGGGAGGCCAGTTATGTATTTAGTTCCTGCAATCCTTTTGTGGCCGATGTGGAGTGGTACGGCAGATACATAGATGACCTGCTACTTATTTGGCGTGGCCCTGTGTCTGCCGTGCCACTCTACATCGACTACATTAATAATAATCCTTTCAATCTGTTTTTTACATTCACAATGCACACACATAAAATTGCATATTTGGATTTAATTCTGACAGGTACACCAGGTCTCCCCATTTCTACCCAAACCTATAGGAAACCACTTTCGGGTAACACTATATTGCATTACAACAGCAATCACCCAAGACATACAAAATTATCAATTCCAATAGGAGAGCTCATTAGAGCCAAGAGAAATTGTACCAATATACAAGAATATCAAAAAGAAGCTCACCAAATCTGCTCACTCTTGTCTATTCGGGGTTATCCAAATTGGGTACTCAATCGTGCCTTAGTAAAAGTTGAACATATACCACGGGACAACTTATTGAAAACAAAAGAAAAATCTTCTTATAGTCGACACATTCCTACAGTTGTCCTAGAATATAACGCACAATTTCAGCAAATAAGAAACATTATTATGAAGCATTTACCAATTCTTAGACAAGATCCGGTTTTGGCAAATATTTTGGAGGAGGGTTGCCGTATAGTATCTAGGAAGTCTAAAAATATAGGGAGTGTCATTTCACCTAACCTTATAACCTCAAATGCTGTTCAGCCCATGTGGTTACGCAATAGGGGTTTCTTTAGGTGTGGGGGCCACCCATGCAAAACTTGTGCGTTCGTGACTCCTACACGTACTTTTTCAGATGGGAGACAAAAGAATTTTCCTATTAGACAATACATTAACTGCAACACCATGGCAGTAATTTATGTAATACAATGTAGCTCATGCAATCTATTATATATAGGTTGCACAATGCGCAAACTAAAAATTCGAATATTAGAACATCTCAATGGGATAAAAAAAACCAGGGGTCTGGAGCCTCGCGACATTTTGTAGAAACCCATAATTCCAATATACAACATTTCAAAGCCTTTGGTATAGAAAAGGTATTTCTAGGCAAGAGAGGTGGTAATTTGGAAGCCAAAATCAGAGATCGTGAGGCCTTCTGGATACATACACTAAACACTATGTGTCCAGCGGGTCTCAACATCCGTAATGAAACTATGTTACATTATTAGAGTATCTTACCATATGTGTCAAATATACATGTAAACAGCCACCTATGTATTCCTTTGAAATTACAGCTTTCACTTCTATGTACACCTGTGATTAAGTTTTAATAGTTATGTTACTATATGAAATGTTTTTTATTCACTTGTTCTCCCTGATGGATATGCAGGCATTCACTGTGATTTTCTTTATGTCGGATGCATGGGTCTTCCTGCTCTAGGGCGTCATTGGCGCGCGTCAATTTGCGCGGCTGCATCGTCACTGTCTCCCACCTTGTGTGGGCGGAGTTGCGCTGTGGCCGCTCTATGCCGCGTGTCTTGGCGTCCCGGAAGTTCGGGAGCGCATGCGCGGACAGCCGGAAATCGCGGTGAATTGTCCTGCGGGTACACAGGTGAGTTATGTTTGTAAGGTATATAAGGGAATGGTTTATGGATATGTTTGTGCTACGACTAAGGGCTTTGTACAGCCCGAAACGCGTCAGCGTACCAGGCCACCGCATTTTTGGCCCTATGTCTTCGTTCTTTTAATGGCAATACAATAAAGGCAATTGGATTTTATTATTGGAGTTGCTGGCAATCTGTGTCCACTTCGGTGCTACCCCAGTATTGGGACCTCAATCTCCCCGACTCACTCAGAGAGTTCTCTACAGTCACATATCGCTTGACGAGACCGACGAGCTCATCCACACTCTGCGGATCCCCCTGTGCCACCCAGCATTGTATGGGCCTAGGGAGCGAGTGTACGAACCTGTCCATGACGACCCTTTCGACCATTTGGGCAGGAGTGCAGGTCTCCGGATTGAAGCCACTTCTGGACGAGATGAAACAGGTCGAACATCTGGGATCTGGTTGGCTTGTCCTTGCTGTATTCCAGCGATGCACCCGTTGTGCCCGGACAGCCAGCAGTCGCGCCAGAATTTCAGCCTTTATCTTTCCATATTCTTTGGCATCCTGTAGCGTCAGGTCAAAATAGGCCTTCTGAGGCTCGCCGGTGAGGTAAGGGGCTAGGACCTCGGCCCACTGCTCTGGAGGCAACTTTTCCCGGTCAGCTACCCTCTCGAACACCGTCAGGAAGGCCTCGACGTCATCCTCTGGCGTCATTTTCTGTAGCGCCTCACGAACGTTTCTTCTGGCATTGCGGCTCTCCCCTGGCGTTGGGGTGGCCTCCACCTCTCTGGCTCTGACCAATGTGGTTAACACCGCCATCTGTTGGAGAAGGAGCTTGTTGGTCTCCTGCTGCGCTCTCACAGTCTCCGTGTGAGCTTGCTGCTGCTGAGCTTGGGCCTGGACCAGGTGCTTGAGTAGCTCCTCCATGTTCTCAGACTGGTTTTTTAACCCTGTTGCTGCCTTGACCCAGGACATGCACTCTGTAATTCAGGGATGTTGCCCGCATCCGAGACACCAATTGTGGTGGGGTCAGCTCAAAGGCAAGCACACGCACAAGGTTTTAAAGTCCAAACACAGAGGTGTTTATTATATGGTTAGCAGGTTCCAAACAAAAATGCAGCTTAGCTTCAGCGTATAAAGGGTTCCATATAACATAAAGTCCTTACTTCAGGAAAACAAAGCCGAAGGCAATGGGATATGCTCACCAACACACACCTTCAGGCCTACACAGCCTCACAGCTTGGCAGTTTACAGCTTCTGGTTGCAGGTCCAAAAGCACACCCATTGACTTCCTGCACCAGCTGCCTTTTATCTGGCTGGTAAGACCTGGGCTGGAGTATTGGAGCGACCGTCCCACCCAGACTCTTGGGCCGCTCCATAAAAAACCCGACCCGGACTACAAAGAAAAAACTGCTCAGCAGCAATAACTGCTGCTGGCATCAAGTTAAATGGGTTTTTCATATCACCGAGGCCAGCCATCTTGGTGATAAATACCTCCCGTCTAGGACGGTACCTCAGACCCTTCTGCACCAGGTAGTGGCCATATAGCCAGGCAGTGCCATAGTAACCATACTGTAAAATAACAATTCTAACCATAAATAACCATACTGTAAGATAACCATACTAGCCATAAATAACTATACTAACCATTGCTAGCCATATTGTAAAATTAATAAAATTTGTAATATGCAGCAATTTGTGATGTTGCACCTCTTTAATGTGTCCCTTCAGCATTATAGTAGTTTAGGGCTGAAGACAAGCATGTAACTGGTTTCATTGGCCATATACTGGTTACACTGGAAATATACCTTCTTTTTACTCAGTCTTTCTTTCACAGTCGCACCCCCAGCCTCTTCGTTGCTCTCTGCCACCATAATCAGGAAATTCTTTAAAAGAGAAATTCGGAAAATCAGCAATTAACATGTAGCGGTGGGATGAAAACCAGATGAGTGCAAAAAAATGTGAGTGTGTGACACACCAACGCACACACACCGACCGACACAATTCCTTTTCGAGCACATAGTCAGAAGGGGAAAATGGTTCCAACAAAAATATGAAGATTTATTGATAATTCTTTGCCTATGAAGATTATGGAAACTTCTCCCTTGCAAGGTGCTGTGCACTATGTACAGGAATGACCATACATACTTTTACTGGAGTAGAATAGGTACAAGGATAAAAATGATTTAACTCCAAGGCTATGTCTATACAGCACTGGTTTCAGAATTTCAGCGGATTCATTATTTAGAATCCGCCGAGAATCTGACTGTAACCAGTGCCCCATAGATGCAATAAAAAAGCCATGTTGTAGTCGACACAGCATGGATTTTCTACTGTCGGATATGTAAACCGCCAGCCCTCCACCGGAAGATAGAACATGTTTCCGGTCTAATTCCCGTTTAGTCAATGTACTGGGCCAGCGGCAAATACGAACAACGACCACAAACCTGCAGCAAAAAATGCGGTGCGCCGATGTTAAAATACCGATTTTTCAACTGTATTTTAATATAATATAAAATATACATAATAATATATAGGTCTACATAATATGTGTAGACATAACCTAAATGTAGCAGTATATTTTCTGGATCCCTAAGGGTATGTTCACACGGCTTATTTTGGGGCGCATTTTGCCGCATATTTCGCGGCTTACTGCACTTAATACGTGGGGAAATGCGTCCCATAATTATGTTAATCCATAGCTCTCATAGAGAACTATGGATTACGCCTCCTCTCCCCGCTCGTACAATACGATCGTATTGTACGCACGGGGAGGTAAGTGACATGTCAATTACTTGCGGCAAATACGCGCCCCGAGTAATGAGTAATATCAGCGCGACTCCCGAACACTCGGAGAATTGCAGCACATACTGTACGCGCAGCAAGTACGCCATGTGAATATAACCTTAGGGATAAATCTTGCGCCAAATGCAATAAATATGTCTAAAATTCAGATTTATTGTAATGAAGCCATAATCTCATTTTTAGATTAATGCTAGTTCTGCTAATTCTGCCAATGTAGACACCTCTGTACTCTACGTGACTATCCATATTGGGTGTAGAGGAAACTGGATACATGACTCTAATTCTTGGAGATGGTGGCTGGACATAAATATATGGTTCCCACTGCACACCTTTTCAGATTTTTAGTAGAGTCAGTTTTGAACAGTTCCCTCATAATGTAGCATGTTTTCACCAGTTCCCTCTTACCAGAAAAAAGCCTTTAACAGTTCCCCCATATCAGAACCAGTTATCAACAGAGCCAACTTTCAACATCTTCCCATAACAGAGTCAGTGACGAGCTGCTGAGGACACCAGGTCTGTAGCTATAGCAACCAGCACTGGCTCCCTACCAGGAGAGATAAAACAGGTCTGTAGCTATAGTGACCTGAGGAGCTGATGCAGCCCATACAAGAGGGGATATCTAGGAATAGGTAGGACATTGTTAATGGACACATACTGCAAAGTGATTTTTTTTTGCAAGATCTTTAACATGAAAATCAATTCTTGTAGTGAGACAACCCCTTTAACAGTTACTCCATAACAGATTGTATCTGTTCTTTTCATATTAAACCCATCTTCAACAACGTCCCCATAATAAAGCTAGTATTCAGTGGTGCTCCATATCACAGCTAGCTTTTAACAGTCCTCCAATACCACACCCAGCTTTCAAATGATTCCCATACTACAGCTAGCATTCTACAGTGCCCCATGTGAAGGCTAGCTTTCAACAGTAATCCCATACTAGCGCAAGCGTTCAATAGTGCCCCATGTTAATGCCAACTTTCATCAATGTCCCTATAACACAGTCAGCTTTTAACAGTGCCCCCATACTAGCGTGAAAAAGGGTTTTCTCACTACAATGATTAACTTTCAGGTAGGTAATGGTAAATGAAGACTATTATCAAATACATTGCTTTTTTATTTTGCTTTGTCAAGGAGCGAAGAGAGATTTTATCTCTTCTGAGTGCACATAAGTTTCTCTTAGTTACCGACCATTTCTCTCTCCTCTCTCTCATCTGATTAGCTGGAAGCTGCTGTCCGACCATGGTGATGTCACTCCCTGCTGTGTGAAATCTCTAGGAACCGAGCTTTGTTTAAGATAAGGACACGGTATAACTCCTTAGGGCTCTGTCGTCCTGTGTACTACAGATTTTATATCTCCTGCAGTCATTTCACTGTGACAGGATCAGCTAAGAATAGCAGAGCTGATATGCCAATCAAGGCCATAGGTCCGCCCATAGCCTGACCAAGAAGTGTGAGTCTGAAGCTGCTTGTTGCTCTGTAAAACATCATGGCGACCCTTTTAACATTTAATTGTGGCCCATGTCAGAGTCAGCTTTTAACAGTGTCCCTGTAAGAGAGGCAGATTTCAACTGTTCCTCATACAAAACAGCTTTGAACAGTGCCCCCATAATCAGAGGCGTAACTTGAAGCTCTGGAACCCTGGTGCAAAAAGTGAAATGGGCCCCCCAGCTACCATGTGACACTTACAATGATGGTATCTCCTTATGTGAGAGGACGACTTTTGGGCCCCCTCAGGCTCTTGGGCCCAGTAGCAACTGCTACCTCTGCACCCCCTATAGCTATGCCCCTGCCCATAATAGAGCTAACGTTTAATAGTGCCCCATATCAAATCCAGCTTTCAAGAGTACACCTAAAACACAGCCAGCTTTCAACACTGTCCTTGCAGCAGAGCCAGCTTTCAACTATTTCCCCATAAGAAAGCAAACTTTTAAAAGTGCCCCCATAATCTTTTCAGTAATACCCCCTATTTAATCCAGCTTTCAACTATTCCCCTATAAGTCAGCTATAACAGAGATAGCTTTCAATTGTTCCCCCATACCACACTCAGCTTTTAACAGTGCCCAATACTAGAGATACAGTACCATTCATTAGTGCTCCATATAAAAGCCAGTTTCAATAGTGCTCCTATAGCAGAACTAGCTTTTAACCATGAACCCAATACGGAGCTAGTGTCCAGTATTGCCCCATATCAAAGCTAACTTCTAACAGTGCAGCTAAAGTTGCTATAATGTGCTGTCAAGAGGACCCAGATACAAAAGTTCTCCGTACCAGCAGCCTAGAACTGGTAATCTGGTATTATCTGAAATTACAAAATTCTAATGTAAATCTCGTATATGTTTACTAATCCAGCATTGACCATAATGTAGACAACTGACCTCACTGAATCCAATGTAATCTAGGCTTCCAGCGCGCTACCTTTAGTCTACTTCTAGTCAATCTAATAGAGCTGTGAAATCTCAGAACTGTTATGGTGGTCTCTAGAAAAAGATGTCTCTACACACAAACAACGCACAGCTTTCCCCTAAGAGCCAGTCAATGTTGACTACTTTGAACTAAGTCCTTGGAGACCAAGGTAGAGAGAAAGCAGAAGTGAATGAACTTGCCCTCACATTTGACCTTAGTAAAGATGGAAAATCATTCTGCCGCCTTCTAAAGGGGTCTCTGTGCGCCGGGAATACATTGTTTGCTTCCCAGTAGAAAATTGTCTCTACGGGGCTCTCTTTATCTCGTCTGGGACTTTATTTCTTAGGTCACATGATGTTAAAATATGTATTACCTCATATTTGTTACTGCTGTATAATGTGCCATTGAGTTGTGTCCACTGAATGGAACATTGTATGTGGTATGGAAAATTAGACAATTTAATCTTGAAATAAAGATAATATTGGAAACATTTTCATACTTTAAACTGGTTTCTATTCAAGGTGTTTTTTAGCAAATTTTCTAGGGGAAGCTGTGGTCAGCCAGGCATCGCAGGGGAAATGAAGTCATACATGGCGGCCATTCAGATGAATGTCTGTCCATGTAATACACGGATGGCTCAAGTATTAAAAATAGGCTCTCCATTCTGGTTGACAGAGGAGGGTCTGAGCCGGGGACCCCCCTCTATCACTTCCATATAAACTAACAATCCCTTTAACCTCTCATTGTGGCTGTGTGAGCAGGTTAGGAGTTGTACTTTCCTACAGCTGGAGAACCACAGGTTGGAGAACACTAGTAAATGCATATAGAGTGAAGAAAATCCACAGCACTCTTTACGTAGTTGAAGGAAAGATTTATTGCACAGATAATTGTATCCAATGGAGTCTCCTGAACTCCTGCTCTTCCCCACCAATTGGTCCGTGACGAAGGCCTTTCACGGCCAAAACGTCGGACCATGGGACATCTCCTCTTAAAGGGGTTGTCTCACTACAAGGATTGCTTTGCAATAAATGTCCATTAACAGTGTCCTACCTATTCTGAGCTATCCCCTCTTGTATGGGCTGCATCAGCTCCTCAGGTTGCTATAGCCACAGACCTGTTTGATCTATCCTGATAGGCTGCCAGCACTGGTTGCTATAGCTACAGACCTGGCTTCTACTGCATCCTAGTGGAAGCCAGTAAACACGCCCCTGAATTCAAAATGAAACGAAGAAAACAAGACTGAGGTGAGATGAATCAATGTAGTGAGACAACCCCTTTAATCTCTCAGTGCATTGTATACATTTGAATGGAGAGTTGACTTTGGATACAGTTATCTGTGCAATAAATCTTTCCTTCAACTACATAAGGAGTGCCGTGGATTTTCTTCACTCTGGACTTCTGCCGATTGGCTTTCCACTGAGCACCCGCCATCCACTGCAAGTATGCGGCACCATTATTTCTTCTATAGTTAATGCATATAATAATAATGTGCTCCTAAGTTTTCTATTGCTTAAGGGGCTTAGAAAACCCATTTTTACATAACTTACTCAGAAATTCTAGGTTAAAACATGAGGATCCTCGATTCAGGATTGTCAGCTCTTTGCTGTTGTGGAGAGTGGTTACATAGAGCATAGGACATCCCTAACGCTGAAGAACCTGACCTGTATGAAACAACATCTCATTGATATGAGTGGTCACACTGCCTAACTACTTGCCGACCACCTATTGACTATGAATGTCCGGGTGGTCGGCATATAACTCTGCATGGAACGCATAGTTCGTAGATCTTTGCCAATTGTGCAGCAGAGGCAGTGGAGAGTGAAAACTGGGCTTTCCAGTGAGAAGGTTGGGATGTTTTATTACCGCCCCTGCCTTCCCAATGGCTGAATACACATGGCTCATAGAGCGTGGTATATACAGATGAGCAGGAAGCCTTAAGGTGGACATGTGATCACCAGAGCTTGGCAACTGCTGGAGCTGCTGAGTTTTATCAGCTCTGCAGCAAATTCTGGTGGCTGTATTTTCCGTGTAACTGGGGCTCATATATCAGTCCCAGTAGCAGGGGAAATCAGCAACCAAAAAAAAATACAAAAAAGTTTTGTTGGTTCTCATAGAGAACTATCGATTACGCCTCCTCTCCCCGCTCGTACAATACGATCGTATTGTACCCGCGGGGAGATGAGTGACATGTTAATTACTTGCGTCGATTACGCGCCACGAGTAATGAATGTCTATGGGGCTGGCTGGCTGCCGCCCCCCATCCCCCGCGCGCCGCGGGATTACGCATGTATTAGCGCGAGCTCCCAAAAGACACAATGTACTCGCCACATTACATCGTGTGAACATACCCTAAAACTATTGGGAACGTGTATGTAAACTGTCTAGGACTAAGACTTTCTTTGTTGCCCATAGTGACCAATCAGCGCTCCCATTTCATTTTTTCAGATCACTATATGAAGTAAAAAGGGGGGCTCTGATTGGTTGCTATGGGCAACAAAGAAAGTTCTAGACCAAGACAGTTTTCATACATGAGGCCCTATATGTCGCCTATCTGAAAACACCCATAACAGATAAGTTACACATGCTACGATTAGGAACAGTTGTTCGAAACGCGTCAGAGTGTGAGCTAAGGGGCTCTGCTGTCTATTCTTTTGTATATATGTTTTTTAGAAGTCATTAAAATAATGAAGATTTTAATACATATTTTTCAAATGGAAGCTGGTGTTTATGCCTACATATCCAATTATCGAGACTTAGCCTGACTCCGTGCTTCCCTCAGAAAAAGCAACAAGCATCATTTGCGTGAGCCTACCGATACAATTTTGTTTAGAAGATAAGCTGCCATTTTTTTGCTGTTATTTTGATTATTTGTTTTCTGAGCACCATTAATTCCAAGGCACTGTACAAACCCAGGGGTTCAGGTACATAATGTAAGACAAATACAATAACACGAAGTAACACACTAAAACAGAAGGAGAGAGGACCCTGCCCACAAGAGCTTGCAATCTACAATGGAGAGGGGAAGAAAGAAGGTGAGGGACGGAGAGGTGTGTATTATGGTGTAATGACAGCAGGATTATTGTGAATTGAAGGCTATCCTGAAGAGATGAGTCTTCCGGCTGCATTGAGACTGATGTGTTGGGGCAGTGAGTTCCAGAGATTGGGGGGTGCACGGTAGAAGTCTTTGATACTGTTGTGTGTAGAGCTGACAAGACGTGAGCATAGAAGAAGGTCCTGTTAGGAGCGGAGATTGCGTGAGGTGAATATCTGGAGATTAAGGCAGAGATGTATGGAGGTAAGAGGTTAAAGGGAATGTGTCATCAAAAAATGAGTCATTGTTTAAGTCCCATTTTTATGTTAAACACATTTTTTAGGAATTTTTGGTTGTTTTTATTAATTTTTCATATCACTTTCAATATTTTTTTAATAATTCTTAAGTCTTGCAGTTTTCACTTTGGCCAATAGGCCTTGTTTGCACTGCTTTAACAGCAGTCAGAGAGATTCTTTACAATAGCTGCATGCACATAGACTTAAAGGGGTTTTGCCACCATGTAATGTTGATGTGGGAACCTCCAAAATGGGTATTTAATCACTTTTCTAAATATATGTGATTACAAAAAGTGAAAACTTTGAGCTACAGCATTTCTCAATCTCCCTTAGTTACCTTAAAGCTTTTCCTAGTCACGACCCATGAGCTGACAGGCCGCGCTTGCGTGAAACTCTTCTTATCTGATGACAGGCAAAATGAATGAGCTTTTAAGGCACCGGGTAGACAGTGCAGTCTGAGGCTGTCTTGCTGTATTGAGAATCCATTTTACTGTTTATTATTTCACTTAAGTTTTGAGATGCTCCCTTGGATTCCTCACTCCTCACTCACCCCCTCCCTCTCTCCCCTGCAGCTTCATGACTCAGCATGATTTGTATATATCCTGCTCCTGTGCTGACAGGAGGTAGGTAACTGGCGTCTTGGCAAATCCCCTTTAAGACTGACTCAGTCCCATTGACTTCTATAGGAGAGTTTTCTAGTTTAGCTCTTTGACCTGGGAAGAAGTCACTGTGCAGGGAGGTGAAAGGGTCAACTATGACTATCTCCTATTGTGACTGGTGGATCCTGTGTTATTTATTCACACTGGTGTCTCCTTTCAGTTTGACCCTCCTTGTGCTGATAATGAGCAGACAACTGAAAATCTCTCTCTCCATAAAACAGGAAGTGTCAGACTATTATCAGGCTTAGTGGCCAAAGTGAAAACTGCAGGACTTAAGAATTATTAAATAATATTGAAAGTGATATGGAAAATTAAAAAAATATATAACCAAACATTCTTAAAAAATGTGTTTAACATAAAAACATGAGTTAAACAATGACACATTCCGTTTAAGGAGAACCTTATATTTCATTGTTAGCAGCTGGAACTGAATTCTCTGGGCAATGGGTAGCCAGTGAATGAATTAGCAGAGGGTAGAGGCAAATTAATAGCAAAGAGAGAAAAAATAAATAAATATAAAAAAATAAAAAAAAAATGTTGGGAAAAGTTTTATTTTATTTTTATCATTTTCCCAAATATAAATAATGTTAAAAAATAAATGTAAATATTACAGAAAAATAAAGCCTTCTGCATAACATGAAAAAGCAAAAAATCAATAAAGGAAAAGAAAGGTAAAGAAAGTGTTTTCTATTCAAACCTGCATGTACTAAAACAAATTTGAACTGCGCCTCTTAAATAACTTGGTCAGGAACTGGATAAAGATCACATGTGACTTCTCCTGACATGTCAGTTTTAGTAAATCCTTGTGTTCCCTGTAAAAATTTCTGGAGCATCTTCTCTTATAACTCTGTACTGTTTCTCTTCTATTCTTTCTAGATATTTATCACTGAATCTGTCAGTTTGGTGGTTCCAATTGGGGGGTATACCCGCATAGTTTGTCACTATCCAAACAGTGCTGACAGTCAATGTGTGCAGGGGCACACCTCCAGGTGATAACACCCAGATGACAGATTCATTAATACATTTCTAGCAGGAACAACAGAAGAACAGAACAACACAGAGTTAGAAGAGAAGATGCTGCAGGATTGTTATATCACAGGGAACACAAGGATTTACTAAACCTGACCTGTCAGGAGAAGAAAGCTGGCAGGCTCTGTCCACATGATGAGGACTTCCACACAGAATCCGACTTTAAATCTTTGTCTAAAGCGGAAAGAAAACGATTTATATTGACTTCAATCCAAAATAGATTGGATTGTAGTTCATACAACATGTATTTTCGGCATGCAGTTTTTCAAACAATGCCAGGCAAAAAAAAAATTTGAAAAACACCTGGAAATTTACTATTGATGTCAATGAGGATGTCTAAAATCCTCATGCAAAATGCACCCTAAACACTTGTACAAATACTGTATGTGGATTTCAACGTGGATCCAAAACCAATAGGCATGAATAGGACTATAAACCACAGATAAAACCTAATCTGAAAAACAACACTAAATCCACATGCAATAAGCTTGTACTTTACTTAGTAAAAAATACTTGTTGAAAACGTGTCGAACAACGTGGTTTCCATAGGCAGAATCCTTGTGGATTCCACAAGTAAAATTTACTTGTCATGTGAACGTACCTTAAGTGTTCATTTCCCCTGTGGTTCGCCAAACTAAAACCACCAATGCCAAAATGTGTGAAAAAAACCAAAAATATTTTATTAGAATACACATAGACATAAATAAAATATAGAGCGGAGCTAGAGAACTTCAAACACTATTGTCATGATTGCGCCTTACAGACCCCCAGCTTTGAGCTCTGGTCGCCAGCCACGGCCACTGCAACAGAAACCGCGGTTTTGCCCGTAGTTTCTTTATATTTGTTTTCACCAGTGTGAACACTGTCATACTTTGCACTGTTAATTGTTTCCTGGCCAACGCCCGTAGTCAGTGTCCTCCAGCACTCAGCTAGTTAACTTATTTCTTTGCAAGTCTTTTTGATTGACAGCCTTGTATTCCAACCCGGTCTTTTGTTGCTTCCTCCTATCACCTCTATTCTTTGTTCTCTGGTCTGTTAATCAAAGGTTCATGTGCCATTTCTCCTTGCCTGCTATACTGGTTACCTTTTTTACCTGTAAGCTAGCCTGTTACTCTTCCTTGCTTTACCTGTTACCTAACCTTGGCTATACTTACCGACTATTCCTCTGCTTTAGTTATTCTGTACTGCCTCTCCCAACTGTTGTTGACCTGGCTAGTTTGACCTTCTATTTTTGTGTATAGTGTTTGTTTTGTCTGTGTCTTGTGTATTCACCTGCTTAGTGTATCTCGCAGTCTTCGGTTGGGGCTGATCTGTTACGGAGTCGGGCACCCCCAAAATACAGGGACAGTGGATTGGGAACAGCGTCAGGACCTCACTCAGTCGGTGTCTACTCACGTGCCTCTAAACCAATAAACCCCTACTAAGGGAAAATGCCAAAGACAAAACTGGAGGAGCCATGAAAAATAAACAAGCTAATCAACAGAATAGAAGGACATCGACACATAATCAAAAGAATAGGCGAAATACATACCGCTGCGGCAGCCACTCAAAAGGAAAGCAGAGTGGGTGAGAATGGCACTCAGATAAGACCGAATATGCGACGCCTGCATAACTGGCCCTGCCGTTGTGACTCCATCATTGTCTCTTACCGACACACAGTACGATGCAGCGTCAGTATTGCACGCATGCCCAGAGATGGAAAACTAAAAAAATTACCGCCCACATCAGAGAGACAGAAGCAGAACACAAACCAAAGTGTGAAAAACTGATTAAAAGCAACCAGTGCAACATAGGTAAAGTGTATTATCAAGTAGACAGATAAGAATTCAAAAGACACTGTAACTCAATTATTATTATTATTATTATTTATTTTAAAGCGCCATTGATTCCAGGGCGCTGTACATTCAAGGGGGTTACATACATAACATAAGTCAAACGAGTACAATGATAAGTGATGAATGTCAATTGGCACGACAGAGGGAGAGAGGACCCTACCCGCGAGGGCTCACCAATCCCATATAAAATCCCATACCACGGTGAAAATAAAATAAAAACACAGGACATGGCTGGGTAGATATTTTAATAAACCTAATCTCTTAAGTAGCCCTAACATGATTGAGAGAATAGATATAAACATATTCACATAGAATGGGCAGCATAAGATATAATTATAAACACACGATAATAATGCACGGAATACACAAATCAAGAAGACATAAATAAACATATGAAATAAATAAATAAATAGAAATAAATATTTTATAAATACAATATATGTAGAAAAAAGAGGGTCAAGTAAATAAGCCAATCAAAGGTATAGACCACAAAAAGTGCATACCTAGTGCCAATACACAACACCTTAAAGGGGTTTTGCCATGATCTAATGTAGACGTGGGATCCTCCAAAATGGGTATTTAATTACTTTTTTTAAATTAATTAAATATAAAAAATGAAGCCTGTGAGATCTACAGCCTGACTAAGATTCCTTAGTTTCCTGACTGTTTACAATTAGCTACGACCAGGAGCTGACAGGAGCTGATCTGGTCGCTTGCGTTGTTTGCACTTCTTATCTGATGGCAGGACACATGAACGAGCTTTGAAGGGAGTGAGAGAAAAGAGCCTGTATATTTTGTATAGAGTAATTACATTACTGGTTGTAATGTAATTATCTGAGTAAACATGCAGACACTCCCTGGATCCCAGCTCAGCCCTCCTCTCCCCCCTGCAGCAGTCCGTGAATGAACAAAAGAACACTGCCTGCTTGGAACTTATCTTTTCTCCTGAGCAGATAAGAGGGAGAAACAAAACCCATAGAGCTTGTGCACAATACAGTTATCCTCTGTGGATTAGCCAAACAATGTTTACTCAACTACAGAGACTGAATATCAGCCTCCAGAGCGTGCATGGGAGGTGGAGCATTGACATCACAGAGGAGGTACATGTTTTTTTAACACAACAACAAAACCCCCCCTTTTCTCAGACTTTAATCACAGTATCAGCCTGTTAGGTGAGGAAATCACTTCTTGGCAAAGCCCCTTTAATGACAAGAATCACCAATAGTACGATATTAAATATTGGCTTATATAAAGAAGCCAATCAAAGGTATAGACCACCGAAAGTGCATACATAGTGCCAACACACAACACCTTAATGACAAGAATCATAACTAATACAATACTATATATCATATGTAAAAAGAATAAACATTGGTGAATAAATTTTTTTTTAAAAAAAAGCATAAATAAGATCAATATACAAGAGATTAATGGAACAAAGTGCCTAATGTAACAAGTAACACCATGCATAATTAGGAAGACTAAAAAAGTGCTAATAAAGTGCACAATAAAGTGACCATGTACATTAATAAATATACCCACTACTGACCCGAAATGAAACCCTGTAAATACCAAACCAGAAAAAAAACCAAAAAAACGAATTAAATAATAAACAAACATAATAGATTACTAAAAGTCCATCAAAATCTCATTAGTTTCCACAGTCAAGTAACAGAAGAAAAGGGATTTCTAAAATCCACAGAATGTGATAATCCACCGCATATCAACGGATCTTGTATGCTGTCCCTGAATGTCGAAGAATATAGAGACATATCCTTGTAATATCCTCAAAGAAAAAGAAAAAAAGACAAAATTAGAAAACACCAAATGACACCTCAAAATAAAGAAATGAAGAAACACAAATAAAAAATTAAAAACACAAAATCCCAACATTAAATTTACCAAAGAAACAGAAGAACAGAAGAACCAACCCACATATATAAACCAAGGGTGACGTGTATGAACGGGGCTGTGCCAGTTTTCTGATGTACTTTGCGCCAAAAAGAATGTATGAAGAGGCGCACTCCAGACTTTGATGTGATAAGTGTCTTTATAATGCACCAAAGTTTAGGGGCGTTCTGGGGGCGTCGCAAGTAGACACATTTATGATTCTTTGACGCCAGAACTAGGCACAGAACAGTTAGAACAGCCAGACCGGGGTAAAGGTGGTGCCTGAGCCAGACTTGTGGTATTGGCTCTACCTGCCCTGTATGTATGACCTGCAGAAGAACAGCCAGACCAGGGTAAAGGTGGTGGCTGAGCCAGACTTGTGGTATTGGCTCTACACTGCCCTGTATGTATGACCTGCAGAAGAACAGCCAGACCAGGGTAAAGGTGTGTCTGAGCCAGACGTGTGGTATTGGCTCTACACTGCCCTGTATGTATGACCTGCAGAAGAACAGCCAGACCAGGGTAAAGGTGGTGCCTGAGCCAGACTTGTGGTATTGGCTCTACACTGCGCCTGTATGTATGACCTGCAGAAGAACAGCCAGACCAGGGTAAAGGTGGTGCCTGAGCCAGACTTGTGGTATTGGCTCTACACTGCCTGTATGTATGACCTGCAGAAGAACAGCCAGACCAGGGTAAAGTGGTGCCTGAGCCAGACTTGTGTTATTGGCACTACACTGCACCTGTATGTATGACCTGCAGAAGAACAGCCAGACCAGGGTAAAGGTGGTGCCTGAGCCAGACTTGTGGTATTGGCACTACACTGCCCTGAAAATATGACCAGCAGAAGAACAGCCAGACCAGGGTAAAGGTGGTGCCTGACCAGACTTGTGGAAATTGGCTCTACACTTCCCTGTATGTATGACCTGCAGAAGAACAGCCAGACCAGGGTAAAGGTGGTGCCTGAGCCAGACTTGTGGTATTGTCTCTACACTGCCCTCTATGTATGACCTGCAAGAAGAAAGCCAGACCGGGGTAAAGGTGGTGCCTGAGCCAGACTTGTCGTATTGGCTCTACACTGCCCTGTATGTATGACCTGCAGAAAAACAGCCAGACCAGGGTAAAGGTGGTGCCTGAGCCAGAACTTGTGGGTATTGGCTCTACACTGCCCTGTATGTATGACCTGCAGAACAACAGCCAGACCAGGGTAAAGGTGGTGCCTGAAGCCAGACTTGTGGTATTGGCTCACACTGCACCTGTATGTATGACCTGCAGAAGAACAGCCAGACCTTTGTAATGGTGGTGCCTGAGCCAGACTTGTGGTATTGGCTCTACACTGCCCTGTATGTATGACCTGCAGAAGAACAGCCAGACAGGGTAAAGGTGGTGCCTGAGCCAGACTTGTGGTATTGACTCACACTGCCCTGTATGTATGACCTGCAGAAGAAGACCAGGTAACATTGTGGTTACACTACTAAGCCAGAACTTGTCGTAGCTAGGATTCTACATGTTTATGCCCCTCGGAAAGAGGTTTTTATACTTTTCTGGCGCTTTTTTACACTATTTTAAAGCTATTTAGACGTCTGTCCGCCGGGGATTCTTTACATGTTTGCCCCAAGAGCTTACAAATATGGAGAAAAGCTCATAAGCTCATTAAGACCAGCCTGTTATGTGGTATTCAGCAAAAAATCCAACATACTTATTTTTGTGCAAGAAATTGTTTCCATTTCCCACCCAGGTTATTAAACAGAACATGGTCAATACCTTTAAAATGCAGAAGATTTCCGTAGCCTCCATGTTGTAATTTAAAGTGCTCCAGAAACGTTTTTAATGATGAGGGATTGAAAATATCTTGTGCCGCTTCAATGTCCATTAAATATTCTCGTATATGGCATTTAAAAGGACGTGAAGTCATCCCCACATGCAGTAGACCACAAGGGCACAGAGCAAGATAAATGACTCCTATCGTGTCACAAGAAATATATGATTAATCCAATTCTAATGATCTGACAGGTGTCAGTAAGGACTGACACATCGATCGCCAGGTACAGTATATTATTATTTATTTTAGAGCGCCCTCCGTTCCAGAGTGCTGTACATTCGGGTTGCATACATAACATAGGTCAAATAAGTACAAGGAAGACATCTTAATAAATAAATACTGGTACAGAAGGAGAGAGGACCCTGCCCGTGAGGGCTTACAGTCTACAAGGAAAGTGGGGAGAGACAGAAGGTGAGGGGCAGACGTGTTTCTGGGGTGGCGTAGAAGTAATGGGGTTTATGTTGAGTATAGTTTTCAGGTTGCTTTTGAGGCTGGTGAGAGAGGGGGAGAGTCTGTGGTGTTGGGGCAGTGAGTTTTAGAGTGTGGGGGAAGAACAAGAGAAGTCTTGGCGACGGTTGTGTGAGGAGCCAATAAGAGGAGAACAGAGAAGAAGGTCCTGTGAGGAGCAGAGATTGCGTGAGGGGAGATATCTGGAGATTAGGGCAGAGATGTATGGAGTGGAGAGGTTATGGAGAGCCTTGTAGGTCATGGTTAGTAACTTGAAATTAATTTGCCAGGCAATGGGTACCCAGTGAAGGGATTGGTAGAGGGGAGAGGCAGAGCAGTGGCAAGGAGAGAGGTGAATCAGTCGGGCAGCAGTGTTTAGGATGGATTGGAAGGGAGTGAGGGTGCTAGATTGGAGGCCACAGAGAAGGATGTTGCAATAGTCTAGTCGTGAGATGACAAGGGGGTGGACAAGCATTTTAGTGCTTTCATAGTGGTTTTATAGTGTATCCTCAGTGATCACTGCAGGCAAGGTGGTTTAGGTGGAGACTTATGGTAACAGTTGAAGTGCAGGACACCGAATACAGGTAGCGGAGATGGCTCACAGCCGAATATAGCTGTAGACGGATAGTAGGTCCCAGGCAGGTACAGCGGCAGATAATCAGCAGGTCTTAGTGGACTGTTGCAGCTACAGGAACAACAATTATGGGTACTGGGACACACAGGATTAACACTGGGTTAACGTTGAAATTAAAGTAATACTGGAAACAGCATCTACACAGTAAACAGGAGTCAAGCTCTATGTAGGACAACAATGCACTGATGACTAGGCAAGGCCAGGAAGTTCCTATTATGCTAGGAGGTTACAGGTCAAATGTTATACAACTAGGTACTGTCTCTTTAAATATTCATGCACCGCTGTGTGCGCGCCCCTTAGTGCAATATGAAAATATCCAAATCATCACTCGAACCCTGCCATATCATGATAACATCCTTAATGTAGAGATTCCAAATTTGCACCTTGTCAGTTCGTTCGACTGGGTCCGTGAAAATTCATCTCTACCACAATCCTAAAAATATATTAGTATATGAGGGTTCACAGGACACCCCCGTTGTTGTACCCTGTGTCTGCAAACAAAAACTCTGCCGAAACAGAAAAAAATTATGGGTGAGAGCAAATTCTAACAACTATAAGATCAACTCACACATTTTTGGGTCCAAATCAGATGTAGTCAAGAATAAACGAGTGGCTGCCGATCCATCTTGATGATGAATCGATGGATATAAAGACTCCACGTCGCATGTTACCAAAACCATATCCAGTTCCAATTGTGCATCTTCAAATTTCAACTGAACATCCTTAGAATGATCCTTAGAAAGATGGCAAAGCTTAAATCAAAGGTTTCCATATAAAATCAATACATTTGCAGATTGCTTCAGCTACAGGAAAACACACTGCCAGGTTCCCTCATAAACTGATAACAACTGATCGGTGAAGGATACTTTGTGGTTGTCCAAAGCCGAGAGTCTCTTTAAATAGTTCTTACATTCTCCATAGCACTGTACAAAGAATGACGCACGTTGATTCTTGACTCGAAGAGACTATAACAATAGTGTACAGTACAATGGAGTATATATTCCCAATGAATATGCATATTAGACATGGAGGAGAAGGGGTTTATGGGAGGTGATAAAGCTGGTAGTGTGCTGTGGAATGTAACACCTATTCTGCTTAGTCCGTTCTAGGTGAGCTACGCAGAGGCAATAATATGAGAGAAATGGGACGGAAGCCCATCACAGTCAGGGCAGATATCTCCATTGATACAGTACGCAGGCGCAGGCAGCATGGTAAGATAGGGCGCAAGCCCGTTATGTAGATGGTGAACTTGTTTGAGGATTGTTGTTTATGGGAGTATGGTGGCAGCAGTAGCAGCACATATTATCAGTGTGCGTGTAGGAGAGTGGAAGGGGCAGTGGGTTTTGTGGATTCTCTGATGGCTAATTGGTGAGCACCTGAATAGGGGGTGTACCTAACATGATATAAAAGGAAATGAGCTTAGACCACATGTGACCGGACCTCTAACCCCTGATGAAGCCAGTTTAGCTGGTGAAACATGTCGGGGAGGACGTTTTAAATTGTGATTTCTCACCTCTGTCTACAAGTGTCACCTGCTGCAGGCGTGTCACAAGGGGGCCGTAATTGATTTGTGTTCATGAGATTAGGGACAACTGCCCAAGTGGAAGGCTTGGGATCCCTTACTGGAGCTAGTAAATTGCTGTATATATAAGGCTTTCTTGTTAATAGGTGGTGCTCCACCAGACTTGATAATAGAAAAGGAGCTATTCCTTCCTTCAGAAGTAGAAAGGGATAAATTGAGAGGTTAGAAATTAGGTTTTTAAATAGTGTGTATAGAGATTAAGCGTTATACATAATAAAAGTTACGTTTTAGTGTTTTATAGATAGAGAACTGATAGAGTTTAAGTTTGCCTATGGTAAAATAGTAAATATAGTGATCAAAAGTCACTGTCTGTTCTCTTGCGAGATTCTCAATTTTTTGGAGACTATCTGACCCTAAGAGGACTCAAAATATAACTGTTTAGAAGTCACTCACTATGGAGTCAATTAAATTGGCTTTAGTCAGTTTTGTACATATAAAACGTATTCTTTGCATAATAAATAGTTCTGCTATTTTCTTAAACTATTTCAATACCTTATTATTGTAAAGATCTCTGCTTCCTGTCAGTAAGTGGAACCATTCATGTTTATATCCAATGACTGAGACCCTAAGCAGACCTAATGCCTCACACACAAGAGAGTTACAATTATATTCAGTCTAGGCAACCTTCTATCAGCTAATTACCGTACATTCATCACAAATCTCACCCCTGTCCTGATGGTTCTCTACAATAGCTTATTGCTTTAGCACCCTACCATGGAAATATGGAGTTTATATTTTTAGATGTTATACTGTGCTCCACCATAGCTGGATTCCACTGACTTCATGATATTTGAAATAATGTATCGTTGTAAAGTCAAAATCAGTAGATCTTATGTTTTCTGATGATCTGGGATATACTGAGTAGTTGTGGTGATAGCTTTAACTATTTTTTGAAACATTCTTAAAGGACCACTCCAGGTCCCCCCCCCCCCCACCACCCCCATCCCCCTTAGTGCATTAGGAATGCTTTTAGAAGCACAGTAGTGGCAGTAATTTTGCTTACCTGCAGCTGAATACAGGCTATCTGGCAGATGTAACAGTTCTGTTAGGTCCGTCTGGCACTCTGGTTGGCTGATTTTTATGCTGAAATAAAGGGGTTTTTTTGTATTTTTTTTTTCAGTGTTTATTTTTGGCATTACAATGAACAATTACACATGTAATGATAAATAACATAAAGTTGAAACCAGAAGTTTCCATACACTGTATAAAGAGACACATCTGCATGTTTTTCTCCCTATCTGACATGAAATCAGAATAAACCTTCCCAGTTTTAGGTCAATTCGGAACCACAATTATTTATATTTGCCAAATGCCAGAATAATGAGAGAGAGAATTTTTAAGGCATTTTTATTACTTTCTGCAAAGTTAAAAAATTATATACACTGGGATTACATCTGAGTTAAATAGAGACACACTTGTGGATTTAATATTTAATTCATAACAGAAACACACAAGTCTAAAGAAGTCAGACAAGACATCAGTAAGAGAAATGAGGACTTGTACAAGTCTGGATCACCCTTGAGTGCAATTTCCAGATACCTGTGTTATGGAATGTATTAGGGGAAATGGCTATTTCACCCACAAGATGGCGCCTGTGTCCAGACACACCCTGTTGTGCCAAGAAGTAACCTAAAATCAAGATGACCACTGGCCTTAACTATTTTGGCTCTCTGAGACAAAGAGGGGAAGGGAATAGATATGAAGAACCAATAAAGAGGATGGATGTATGTCACATGTTGCCTATGGAATGTATGTCCACGGTTATCTATATATATCTGTGTTTTGCATTAAAGAGTCAGAAGTCATTAGACTGCATGCTGTCAGTTTGTGATTTCTTTCTAGGGCATGTGTCATTCAATATAATGATGTCTCCACAAGGACATCGAGCCCCTTTGCGGTTCCATCTATAACACCTGAAGGTACCGCGTTCATCTGTACAAACAATTACACGCAAGTGCAAACAAGATGGGAATGTCCAGCCATCATACCGCTCAGGAAGTAGATGGGTTCTGTGTCTCAGCGATGAACATGCTTTCGTTTGACATGTGCACATCAACCCAAGAACAAAAGCAAAAGACCTTGTGAAGATGCTGGCGGAAGCTGGTAATATTTTGTCATTATCCACAGAGAAACGCGTACTGCCTCAACATGGGCTGAAAGGCCATTCTGCCAGGAAGAAGCCATTACTCCAAAACAAACATATAAAAGCCAGATTAATGTTTGCGAATGCACACAGTAACATAGACCTACATTTCTGGAGACATGTCCTGTGGCCTGACAAAACTAAAATTGAACTGTTTGGCCATAATAACCATCATTACGTTTGATAGAAAAAGGGAGAATCTTGGAAGACTAGAACACCATCCCAACTGTGAAATACAGGGGGGGCAGCATCATGTTGTTGGGTTGTTTTGCTGAAGGAGGGACTGATGCACTTCACAAAATAGATGGCATCAGGGGGGAAAGAAGATTATGTGGCAATACTGAAGCAACATCTCAAGACATCAGCCAGGAAGTTAAAGCTTGGGTGGAAATGGGTCTTTCAAATAGACAATGACCTGAAGCATACTGCCAAACTGGTTACACAGTGGCTTAAGGATAATCAAGTCAATGTTTTGGAGTGGCCATCACAAAGCTCTGATCTCAATCCTCTTGAAAATTTATGGGCAAAGCTGAACAGGCTGGTGCGAGCAAGGTGACCTACAAACATGGCTCAGTTACACCAGTTCTGTCAGGAGGAATGGACCACACCAACCATTGTGAGAAGCTTGTGGAATAATATACAAAGTGTTTGACCCAAGTCATACAGTTTAAGGGCAATGCTACCAAATACTAATGAAATGTATGGAAACTTTTGACTTTGCAGAAAGTAATAAAAATGCCTTAAATTCTCTCTCTCATTATTCTGGCATTTGGCAAATATAAATAATTTTGGTTGCTAATTGACCAAAAACAGGGAAGGTTTATTCTGATTTCATGTCAGACAGTGAGAAAAACATGCAGATGTGTCTTTTTATATAGTGTATGGAAACTTCTGGTTTCAACCGTATGTAAAAAATCAATTAAACAATCACTTCCAATGTAAGTGGCATAAGTAAGGCACAAAAGAAGAAAAAGCAGTAGTCCAGGTCAGATAGTATCCGTAAGACATTACGTTGTAAGACCATATAGAAGACTATGTACACATTGTAAAATTAACTGTGCCAAGAAAAATCCAGAGTAGCAAAATTAAGGGGATTTAGATAATTTGACACACAGGAACTTAGCGGCTCTATGTATTCCTATGCCACTGACTTTGAACCTCCCCTAGGTATGCACAGAGAGACTCACTTCTGGGTCACTCAACCATGTTGCGTGTTTCTGCCACTCACAGTCACATGGCCCAGAGGCAGCAGTGGAAATCCTGTATTCAGCTGCAAGTAAGCACAGTTATTGACACTACTGTTTTCCCCAAATGCAATTTTCAATAAACTAATAGAAAGAAAAATTGGATTGGGCCTTTAACCCCTTAAGCCAAATGTCTGAAAATTTTTTAATGACCAGCACTTTTTTTTTTAGTTTTTGCCTCCTTGCGTTTCAACAGTCGTAATTTTTTTATTTTTTCAATGACGCAGTTGTATGAGGCCTTGTTTTATGCAGGAGAAGTTGTACTTTTTGGGGGAATAGTATAAGTTCACTTATAAATCATTGCAGAATTTTTTCTCAATTTTATTTTCAAATTATTTTTTTTTACACCATTCACATTTCATACTAAAAGGGGTTGTCTCACTACAATTATTCATCTCACCTTATTTCTGTTTTCTCAGTTTCCTTTTTGAATTCAGGGGCATGTTTACTGGTTTCTAGTGACCTGTTGTAGAAGCCAGGTCTGTAGATACAGCAATGAGCGTTGGCAGCCTATCAGGATGGATCAAACAGGTCTGTAGCTATAGTGACCTGAGGAGCTGATGCAGCCCATATAAGAGATGATATCTAGGAATAGGTAGTACACTGTTAATGGACACATATTGCAAAGTGACTTGTTTTTGCAAGATCTTTAACATACAAAGCAATCCTTGTAGTGAGACAACCCCTTTAATAACTTGTTAGATTAATTCTATAGATTATTACGGCCATATGGATACCTAATATGTGTAGGTTTTTTTTGTGTATGTGTGTAATGTATGCACAATTATTTTACCGCCGGAGCCAGCTTTGGCCTCTCTGACAGAGCCCCATTTTTGAAATCTGGCATCTGTCACTTTATGTGAGAATAACTTTTTGACACTTTAACCTATCCATGCGATTCAGAGACTGTTTTCTCGTGACACATTGTGCTTTCAGATAGTTAAAGATTTTGGTCCAAAAAGTGCTTGTTTATTTGTGAAAAATATCAGTGCCGCAAAAAAATGTGAAAAAATTGACCAGTTTCAAACTCAAAAATTTCTGCATGAAGACAACAGTTTTCCACTCAAAATAGTTTATAACTAGCATCAAACCATATTCTTCTTTTGTTTGGCAATCATTTTTTTTTAAATGCCCTTTTTTTTTTTACGACATTAGGGGCTTAGAAATTTAAGTAGTAATTTTCACATTTTCAAGAAATTTGCAATATACAATTTTTAGGGCCCAAATTCCAGTTCTAACGGACTTTGATTGGTCTGTATGTTAGATACCCCCCATAAAGGACTTAATCTAAGAAACAAAACACCATTTAAAGTATTTAAAACAGCATTTAGGAAGTTTATTAACTCTTTAGGTGTTTCAAAGGAATTAAAGCAAATTGGAGGTGAAATTGAAAAATTTCAAATTTTTTTGCAGATTTGCAATTTTTATCCATTATTCACAAGAATATGGTAGAAGTGATCAGTGAAATGCAACTTAACATTAATTCCTCAGATTCTGCTGTGTTCAGAGATATCCCATATGTGGCCCTAGTGCGCTATTTAGCTCAACCACAAGCATGGCCGCCGTCAGAAATTTTGGGGCCCCATACAGCTGGAGCGTCTGGGCCCCCCCTCCTCCCCCCGGCCGACCCAACCCCCTGCTCCTCCCCTTCCCCATCCATCCCGACACCGCCCCACCCATTCTCCGCCCCACAACCATCGCCACCCCAGAAAAATAAAAAAAATGTTTTTGGGGTCACAAGAAAAAAAATATGCAATTGCGCCATTGTTTTTGGGATTTATTTTCTCGCTGGGTTATTACAAAGTCCAGCAAATACCTCCAAAAGGGTCACCATTATAATGTTACTGGCAAAGCCAGTATACCCAGACCAATATTGCCAAGCAAAAATTTATACAAATTCTAAATAAGACTGATTAGTCCCACCATAATGTTATTGACTAAACCAGTATACCAAGACCAATACCACCATACTGTTAGTGATTATAAACCATCACACCAAAACCAATATTTCCTCCATACAGTGACCATATAGTGGTAGATACCAGATATACAGGTGCTTTGCAAATAGTTTACTTACATTTAGGGCCTCACAGGTGACATCTTGTCTGAGAAGTCGTTCACTTTCCCTTTTCTTCTGTATTCGGTCCAGACGTCCATGATGACTTTTCCCCCGTCCACCACTCGTCCCTGTAGAATTTACAAACACAACACCTGAGACCCTCTTGTAGGCCGAATAGTTCCCCCCCTGTTAGATTAGGGCCCCCTTGTAGGCAGAATAAATCCCCCTCCTGTAAATTAGGACCCCCCTGTAGGCAGAATAGTCCCCCTCTGTAGATTAGGGCCCCCCGGTCGGCAGAATAGTCCCCCTCCTGTAGATTAGGCCCCCCTGTAGGCAGAATAGTCCCCCCCCCTGTAGATTAGGGCCCCCTTGTAGCAGAATAGTCCCCCCCGTAGATTTGGGCCCCCCTGTATGCAGAATATTCCCCCCCCCCTGTAGTTTTGGGCCCCCTGTAGGCAGAATAGTCCCCCCACTGTAGATTAGGGCCCCCCTGTAAGCAGAAAAGTCCTCCCACTGTAGATTAGAGCTCCCCTGTAAGCAGAATCGTCCCCCTCATATAGATTAGGGCCCCCTTGTAGGCAGAATAGTCCCCCCCCCCCTGTAGGACGAATAGTCCCCCTCCTGTAAATTAGGGCCCCCCTGTAGGCAGAATAACCCCCCTCCTGTAAATTAGGGCCCCCCTGTAGGCAGAATAACCCCCCTCCTGTAGATTAGGGCCCCCCTGTAGGCAGAATAGTCCCTCCTGTAGATTAGGGCCCCCCTGTAAGCAGAATAGTCCCCCTCCTGTAGATTAGGGCCCCCTGTAGGCAGAGTAGTCCCCCCCTGTAAATTAGGGCCCCCCGTAGGCAGAATAGTCCCCCCTTGTAGATTAGGGCCCCCCTGTAGGCAAATAGTTCCCCCCAGTCATTAAGGCCCCCTGTAGGCAAATAGTTCCCCCCCCAGTCATTTAATCGGGCCCCCTGTAGGCAAATAGTTCCCCCCCAGTTTATTATAGCCCCCTGTTAGGCTTAGTTTTCCCTCCCCCCCCGTATTAGGGCCCCCTGTAGGATAGTTTCCCCCCCCCCAGTATTAGGGGCCCCCTTTAGGCATAGTTTCCCCCCCCCCCATATTTGGGCCCCCTTAGGCGTAGTTTTTCCCCCCCCCCCCAGTATTAGGGGGGCCCCTGTGGGCGTAGTTTCCCCCCCAGTATTAGGGGGCCCCCTGTAGCTGTAGTTTCCCCCCCCCCCATCCAGGGCCCCTTGTAACTGTAGTTTCCCCCTTCCCCATCCAGGGCCCCATGTAGCTGTAGTTCCCCCCCCCCCATCCAGGGCCCCATGTAGCTGTAGTTCCCCCCCCCATCCAGGGCCCCATGTAGCTGTAGTTCCCCCCCCCCCCCCCCAGGCCCCCCTGTAGCTGTCGTGTCCCCCCCCCCCGGGCCCCCTTTCTCTGTAGCGCCCCCCCCCCCAGGGCCCCCTGTAGCTGTAATTTCCCCCCTCCAGGGCCCCCTGTAGCTGTAGTTTCCCCCCTCCAGGGCCCCCTGTAGCTGTAGTTTCCCCCCCCCCATCCAGGGCCCCCTGTAGCTGTAGTTTCCCCCCCCCCCCCCAGGGCCCCCTGTAGCTGTAGTTTCCCCCCCATCCAGGGCCCCCTGTAGCTGTAGTTTCCCCCCCCAGGGCCCCCTGTAGCTGTAGTTTCCCCCCCCCCCAGGGCCCCCTGTAGCTGTAGTTCCCCCCCCATCCAGGGCCCCCTGTAGCTGTAGTTTCCCCCCCCCCCCCAGGGCCCCCTGTAGCTGTAGTTCCCCCCCCCAGGGCCCCCTGTAGCTGTAGTTTCCCCCCCAGTATTAGGGGGCCCCCTGTAGCTGTAGTTTCCCCCCCCCCAGGGCCCCCCCTTTTGCTGTAGTTTCCCCCCCCCCCCAGGGCCCCCTGTAGCTGTAGTTCCCCCCCCCATCCAGGGCCCCCTGTAGCTGTAGTTTCCCCCCCCCCCGGGCCCCCTGGAGCTGTAGTTTCCCCCCTGCCGGGCCCCCTGTAGCTGTTGTTTCCCCCCCCCCTCCAGGGCCCCCTGTAGCTGTAGTTTCCCCCCCAGGGCCCCCTGTAGCTGTAGTTTCCCCCCACCCCATCCAGGGCCCCCTGTAGCTGTAGTTTCCTCCCCCCCCCCATCCAGGGCCCCCTGTAGCTGTAGTTTCCCCCCTCCAGGGCCCCCTGTAGCTGTAGTTTCCCCCCCCATCCAGGGCCCCCTGTAGCTGTAGTTTCCCCCCCCCCCGGGCCCCCTGTAGCTGTAGTTTCCCCCCATCCAGGGCCCCCTGTAGCTGAGTTTCCCCCCCCCCCCCCCCCCCCAGGGTCCCTGTAGTACTTACCACCTGGCCCGGGCGCTCCCCCGGCGTCTCCGTCCGCTCCAAGCCTAAACCAGCAGGCTTGGGGCCGAGAACAGGAAGCGCGGCAGGCGGCGCGGTGACGTCACTTCCGCTGCGCCGCCTGCAGTGCTAGGTACGGCAGGGGCAGGGAGCGCACAGCTCTCCCTGCTCCTCCGTACATCTTAATTGTATGCGCGTCGCACGGACGTGCATACAATTAAGAGAAAAGCCACAGTGAAGCCAGAGGGGGCGGAGCTTGCCGCGGCGGGGGCGGGCCCCCCCTGGCTTCACAGACCGCCCGGGCCCGGTACAGCAGTACCGGTTGTACTGCCCTATTGGCGGCCCTGACCACAAGCCCCAGAATAGTTGGAGCAACTACTGGACTTTGAGGTCTCACTTTCATTACGATTTTATTTAGGCACCATTACAGGTTTGCGGTTACCCTAAGTGGCTAAAACTTAATGAACACCCCTAAAAAGACCCCATATTGGAAACTACACCCCTTAAGGAATATATCTGGGGGTGTAGTGAGTATATCGACCCCACAGGTGTTTCACACATTTTTTAGCGTTAGGCTGTGAAAATGAAAACAAATATTTTTTTCCAGCAATCTGCAATTTTAGCTTAAAATGTTTAATTTTTACAAAGAATCCTGGAAAAAAAGTCCCCCAAATTTTGTTATGCAATTTCTTCCAAGTTCGGCAATACCCTACATGTGGGGGTAAACTGCTGTTTGGGCGCATGGCAGGACGTATAAGGGAAGGGGTATTGTTTGGCATTTGGAACACAGATTTTGGTGGGCCATTTCATTTGCAAACCCCCCAAAAACCAGAACAGGTGAAACCTTCCAGAAGTCACCCTATTTTGGATTCAACACCTCTCAGAGATCTCATCTAGGGGTGTATTGTGCATTTTGGGTGCACAGGTGTTCCATTGTTTTTTTTAGCATTGGGCCATGAAAATAGGAGGAAAAAACGTAGTACCGTCATTGTTTTTTGGGATTCAATTTTACAGTGTTCGCCGTGTGGGATAAATGACAGGATAACTTTACTATGGGGGTCGGTACAATTGCAATGATATAAATTTTATATAGTTTTTTATGTTTTATTACTTTTACACAATTGAAATAGGTCTATAAAAAATTGCGTTTTTATGTTGTCCTATTCTGACAGCCATAACGTTATCATTTTTCTGTATACGGACCTGATTATGGGCTTGTTTTTTGCGGGATGAGTTAACGTTTTTATTATGTATTTATTTCTATTATGGGGTGCATATGATGTTTTGATCACTTTTTATTAAGGTTTTTGTGAAGCATTTTGAATAAAATACAGCAATCCTGGTAGTGTTTTTTATTTTTTACAGCGGTCACCATGCGGTATAAATGACATGCTAGTTTTACTCAGCAGATCGAAATGATTACATCGATACTAAATTTGTACTTTTTTTATGTTTTACTGCTTTTACACAATAAAAACACTTTTATTCAAAAAGGAAAACACGTTTTTGCATCGCCGCAGTCTGAGAGCCGTAACTTTTTTATTTTTCTATGTACAGAGCTGGGTAGGGGCTTGTTTTTTGCAGGATGAGTTGACGTTTTTTATTGGTGTCAGTTTTGGGGGGACAAGAGTTTTTTATCAGTTTTAAATCCATTTTTTGGAACGCAGGATGAAGAAAATACTGCAATTCTAGTAGTGTTTTTTTTATTTTTAACAGCGTTCACCGTGCAGTATTCATGACCAGTTGGCTTTACTCTTTAGGTCGATACGATTACGGCGATACCCAATTTATATATTTTTTGTTTTATTTTGAAGCACTTTAAAAAAAAAAAGAAAAAAAAAAAGAGCGTTTTATTGTGTAAAACAATATTTATGCATCGCTGTCTTCTGATAGCCATAACTTTTTTATTTTTCCGTATACAGAGCTGTGTAAGGACTCTTTTGTGCGATGAACCGGCGTTTTAATTAGTACAACTTTGGCGTTGATATGAGTTTTTGATTGCTTTTTATTCCATTTCATGTTCTGCGGGATGAACGAAAAGTCTCAATTCTGTGACTTTTTTTATTACGTGTTCACCGTACGGGTTAATTAACATGACAGATTTATAGGGCGAGTCGTTACGCATGCAGCGATACCAAATATGGGTACTTTATTTATTTGTTTTTTTGTTATTTTGTGTTTGTAAAGGGGAAAAGGGCGGTGCGGTGTATGTGTTTTTTATTTTATTTTTTGTGTTTTACTGTTTTTACTTTTTTATTTACTTTTTCAAATTTTTTCACTTTTCCCCAGAGGGGAATTGTAACAGCAGTCATCAGATTGCTGTTACAATTGGAGACCTGTACACAGCATTACTCCTGTGTACCGGTTGCCATGGTAACTGCCAATTACCATGCCCACACTGCATTGTGGGCATGGTGACGTCACCGGACTACCCAGATGCATTCAGACGGCATCCAGGGAGTCAGGTGAGTTGAACAGTAGCGGCGCAGAGCGCTGTTACTGCGTCGGTTGTAGGCAGGAGAAGCTCACTCCTCATGCCTGCGGTTTCATTATCAGGACCATGACAGGTTGCGATAATAAAGCGTTAATTACCCCCAGCCGGAGCTCACTGATGCGGCATAAGGCCAGCCTCACCAGGACGTATGCATACCACCATTTGTGGGAAGGGGTTAAACCCCATGAAGGGATAACTGTTTTACATTTTTTTTTTACACTTAGTAATGTATTAGCATATTCATATATGCTAATACATTATTATCTGTGTCCGTTTGACACAGGCAGCAATCAGGGCAGCACACAGCACACAGATCACTGGCTTCTTACACAGAACAGCCCTGGGGTTACTCTAGGTCCCAAGGGCTGACTGTGCAGTCATTCCTCGGGTTCTGTCAGGTCACCGGGAGTCCCGATCACCCGAAAGAGCAGTGGAAAGCCCTTTGATTTTGCTGCAATCATGAACCGCGGCAATCAAAGGGTTAAGCACCGGTTAGCATTGCGCTGGGAACAGGGCTGTGAATTAAAGCCCTGCTTGCAGCACTGCTGTGGTGCTGGGCGCCGCTAACCCTGATGACGTTGCTGCAGACGAACGACCTGAAATGCCCGCCGTCAAAAGTCGGTGGCCAGTCATTAAGGGGTTAAGTAGATACACAAGCATTAATCTTTCCAAAGAAATTCCAGCTTTGAAGGCCTCTATCTCCTTTGGCTTTCTTCCTGAGGTGGATGGAAATCACCCATCACTGAAGACTGCTTACATCTTCTTTCCTCAATGTATAATTTTTATATACTTTATTCATTTAAGCTTTAGTGTTTTTGACCTAGCAAGATGTAGGATCTTGTAGATGACTTGAGTAAATTAGGGAATGATAGAGTTTAACTTCGATTTCAAGAGGATTATTTACTGTACATTTTAGATTCAGTAAATCCATTATTTTTTCCCACCACACAGGTGACTAAACCTGGCCATAGACTGCAGATAGGTGTTGACGGAGAGCTATATCTTCCCCTCCCCCCTAAAAATTTTCATTGTTGGCTTGGCCAAGCATGGATATGTTCTGAATGAGGAGTAACCGGCTAGCAGACACCTCTGGCAGTGGATTATCTCCTCTGCCAATAAGAGGATCCTGCATACTGAAATCCAATTGCCCAATTCTTTTCTCCCTTAACATCTGTCTTTGGAGAGGGTTGGGCTGCGTCCACACAGCGGAGGATAAAATACTGATTCTAATTAGAATCTGAATAGTATTTTACACTCAACTTTCATTTTTTTGCCCATTTTTTGTTGCAGCTTTTTGCTGCGGTTTTCAGATTTCAGGTGCCCCATTCAATAGAACACTACTATAATATGCCATTCTCTTGCAGATTATAGAACAGGTTCTAAATGTTTTTCAAAACCATCAGTTTTGAAATCCGAACTCAGAAAACCTAAGCTATGTGACTACAGCTATGGGGATAGTTTTACAGTTGTTTTTTTGCACATTCTAAATACCGTATTTTTCGGACTATAAGACGCACCGGACTATAGGACGCACCTAGGTTTTAGAGGAGGAAAATAGGAAAAAAATTATTTGAATCAAAATGTGTGGACTGAAGTGTAGTTTTTTTGGGGTACAGGTGACTTTTTGATCACTTTTTATTCCAATTTTTTGGGGATATTAAACGCCCCAAAAAACACAATTTTGACATTTGGAATTTTTCTTCTCTTATGGTGTTCAGTGTACGGTATAAATAATGTTATATTTTAATAGATTAGACTTTTATAGATGTGGCAATACCAATTATGTGTAAGTTTTTTTATTTTATTATTTGTAAAACGACAAAAGAGGGGTGATTTAAACTTTTAATATTTTAATTTAACTTTTTTTTTTTTACTTTAATACTTAGTCCCCATAGGGTATTTGACCACTAGTGGGCACTGTCCCTTGTCCTATGTACAGCAGTACCATGTTACTGCTGTACATATGACTTTCATTCATTACCTATTACACCCTGCCATAGGCCATAGGTGTACATATATGGCAACTGTGGAGGCCTGCATGAGGCTACCTGCTGCCAAAGTAACCGATCCCCCCTGCAGTTACATTGCAGGGCAGTGATCGGACAGACCGCTTCTCATTCAGCAGGCGGCGGAAGTGTTAAGAGTAGGGATGGAGCTCCCAGCAACCAGCAGCCGCCGCCGAACGCAACCAGCAGCCAACGCCGAATGCAACTAGTGGCCACCGCCACCCGCACCCCACCAGGCGCATGCAGCCCACACTGAGCGCTTTCCACCCACATTGAATACTCTTAGGCCTGCAGGAGAATGGAGTTCAGCCTTTTAAACCCCACTGCCGGCTTCCCGCAGCATTGCGGAACTCCAGTCTCCTGCTGGCCTGAGAGCATATTCGGACTTTAAGATGCACCCCTATTTTCCTCCCAAATTTGGGGGGGGGGAGTTCCTCTTATAGTCTGAAAAATACGGTACTGAATCAACTTAAAACTCTGACTGTAAACCAGATCTGTGTAGACATAGCAGGCCTGTAGAAGGCCCATATATATTTTTGATGGTGCATCGGTCTTGTATGTCCAGCCAACATTAAGCCAATGTGTATGGCCAGCTTTAGATTTGAGGTTCTGCATTATCTTTGGATTATTTGTGTCTGGGGGGGACAGTGAAATTCTCACCAACAGGTAGATGGATGTGGATGATACCAAAAACCACCAGGGCTTGAATAGTGGTCTTGTGTCTGCACCTTCATCTTCTCTACAATCCTTTTGGTCAGTCCTAAAGGCCCTTACTAGCATATGTCTTATGCTGCATTGTACCTAAATTCATCAGTTCGTGAGAGACACAAGTGTGGACCATAGTTGGGTAGAAATGACCTTAAAGTGGTTCTGTGGTTTAGAAAACCTCTTTCCATTCACCCGATTAGGTAATTCTGAGTTATTAGAGGGGGGTCTTTGATTCACGATCCCTGTCTCCCAGAGTGGAGAGCAGTTACAAAGAGTACGTTTCACTCTGGAGGACCCACCCTGTTCCGCATTACACAGACAGTCCATTGAGGCAAATGGACACTGTGTAATACTACATTTTGCCTGTGGTTGCGCCAAGGGAAACTAAAGACTCGGTACCAGGTTTTCTCATAGACAGCAGCTGATTGCTGGGGACTCCAGGAGGGAGATACATTGCTATCAGCTTATTTTCAATGGAATATTCGAACACATAGGGATCGTTCAAAGTGGGGAACCCCTTTTACATCAAAGGGCTGCCCATTCCTTGTATTATTTTTACTGTACTGAATGTTTTATATTGCCATGGACACAGGTACCAGCTGGGAAGATGGGGAGAGGAGGTTCAAGGAACACTATATTGTGTCTAGGTTATTTAGATACAGGATCAGGCAAGAAACTGCATTTGTTCCACTTGTGATATTAAAGGGGTTTTGCCACAATCTCATTTCATACTCCTGCATTAGGCTCTTCAGCTCTGTGTGCTCAGAAGGGGACGTGTGTGATTTGTTTGAATTGCATATCATGTGACCCAGCAGGATGACATCACCAGGCCTTTCCTCTCTCTAGTCAAAGATAGGTCTGTTTATGTATGAAGCTGTGAGTAGCTACAATGTAGCTCAGTGGTTAGTATTTCGCCTCACAGCAGAAGGGTCTTAGGTTCAAATCCCTGCAAAAACCAAACCTGTGGATTTTTTTTTTCTTTATCAATGCACACACCTCATTGAAGTTTCTTTTGTTTTATTTATTTGCACTGTTTGACTAATTACTAAGACATACAGAGGACAGGAGTAGAGTGACAGCATCTGGGGTTGAACACTCAGTGGCTGCCTGAGAGGAGAGGTGATATCTGAGCATGTGCGAGCAGGACTGAGGAGCTCTCATCACTGGTCGTATCCCCTGGAGACGAGGTGTAAACAATGGATCACTAAAGGAGCAGCTAACGGCGCAGAATTTTTCATAATAATGAATGGTGAAAATGTTTATTATTCAATTTGCAAGCTTCCCACGTCAATTTTACTTTGTGGCAAAACCCCTTTAAGTCTAACTGTTATTTTTAATCTCTGTGCATGGCATATATAATAATTAAGTACTTAATCTTCTGATGTCCAGAAATGCTTATGACATCAACATATCTCTTCTTTAATGCTTTTATAATCCTTTGTGGATTTACAGTTCAAAGAAAGCAAACTCTTAGATATGCTACATGCTACAAAAGCATCACATGAGTGCTCTTCTTCAATATAGTAGTGTTTTCCCCTTGTATACTAATCCACATAAGCACAGAAGACAAGTGACATAACCTGGAATTGGATACATAGAAGTGGCAGACATGTAGAGAAGGTAAATGCAAAAAGCTTCCATATGTACTAGTATAAACTGTGTGCAGGCTTATTCGGAGACCAGTCAGAGATTGACACCCTCAGAAATTAAACTTTCTGACCACAGTTAAAGGGAACTTGTCCAATGGTTTATGCTTCCCTATCTGAGATCAGAATGTGATAGAGGAGAGGAGCTGAGCTCTGTGATTCATAGGGTTATATGATAGAGGAGAGAAGCTGAGCTCTGTGATATATAGGGTTATATGATAGAGGAGAGAAGCTGAGCTCTGTGATATATAGGGTTATATGATAGAGGAGAGAAGCTGAGCTCTGTGATACATAGGGTTATATGATAGAGGAGAGAAGCTGAGCTCTGTGATACATAGGGTTATATGATAGAGGGAGAGGAGCTGAGCTCTGTGATATATAGGGTTATATGATAGAGGAGAGAAGCTGAGCTCTGTGATATATAGGGTTATATGATAGAGGAGAGAAGCTGAGCTCTGTGATATATAGGGTTATATGATAGAGGTGAAAATCTGAGCTATGTGATATATAGGTTATATGATAGAGGAGAGAAGCTGAGCTCTTTCATATATATGTTATATGATAGAGGAGAGATATGATAGAGGAGAGAAGCTGAACTTTGTAATATAGGGTTATATGATAGAGGAGAGAAGCTGAGCTCTCTCATATATAGGGTTATGTGATAGAGGAGAGGAGCTGAGCTCTGTGATATATAGGGTTATATGATAGAGGAGAGAAGCTGAGTTCTGTAATATATAGGGTTATATGACAGAGGAGAGAAGCTGAGCTATGTGATATATAGGGTTATATGATATAAAGAGAGAAGCTGTGCTCTGTGATATATAGGGTTATATGATAGAGGAGAGGAGCTGAGCTCTGTGATATATAGGGTTATATGATAGAGGAGAGGAGCTGAGCTCTGTGATATATAGGGTTATATGATAAAGGAGAGAAGCTGAGCTCTGTGATATATAAGGTTATATGATAGAGGAGCTGAGCTATGTGATATATAGGGTTATATGATATAAAGAGAGAAGCTGAGCTCTGTGATATATAGGGTTATATGATAGAGGAGAGGAGCTGAGCTCTGTGATATATAAGGTTATATGATAGAGGAGAGGAGCTGAACTTTGTGATATATAGGGATATATGAGAGAGGAGATGAGCTCTGTGATATGTAGGGTTATATGATAGAGTGAGCTCTGTGGATATATAGGGTTATATGACAGAGGAGAGAAGCTGAGCTCTGTGATATATAGGGTTATATGATAGAGGAGCTGAGCTCTGTGTTTTATAGGGTTATATGATAGAGGGAGAGAAGCTGAGCTCTGTGATATATATGGTTATATGATAGAGGAGAGAAGCTGAGCTCTGTGATATATAGGGTTATAGGATAGAGGGAGAGGAGCTGAGCTCTGTGATATATAGGGTTATATGATAGAGGAGAGGAGCTGAGCTCTGTGATATATAGGGTTATATGATAGAGGAGAGAAGCTGAGCTCTGTGATATATAGGGTTATATGATAGAGGGAGAGAAGCTGACCTCTGTGATATATAGGGTTATATGATAGAGGAGAGAAGCTGAGCTCTGTGACATATAGGGTTATATGATAGAGGAGAGAAGCTGAGCTCTGTGATATATAGGGTTATATGATAGAGGAGAGGAGCTGACTTTGTGATATATATTGTTATATGATTTGATGTTCATTTGAGTAAAAAGCAGATTAAATCTTAAAAGTGAAACTGAAAGTTCTGCTAACCCTACCCACATCCAATGATTGACAGGACTTCCATTGTTTCTTACAGTATTGTTTACTATGAATATTTTCTCTGCCTTTTACTCAGAAATCCTGCTTCAAATAATTTCACGGCAGTGCCACCACAGGGGAAAATAGGACTCACACACTACCAAAATGGCTTTCTTCTGTAATGCAGGACAGGACAGATCCTCCAGGGGGAGAAACTCTTTCTTACCACTCTCCACTCTGCTCAAAAGGTGAAGATTTTGAACAGAGGGCACTTATCGAAAATTCTTAGGGTATGTTCACACAGCGTAATTGCGGCACATACAGTACGCGCCGCAATACACCGGGTGTTTTGGGAGTCACACTGATATACGGGGGAGCAGCAGCTTAATCGCCATGAATAATTGACATGTCACTTATCTCCCCGCGCCTACAATGCGATCGTATTGCATGTGCAGGGGGGACAAGGCGTAATCCATAGTTCTCTATGACAGCTATGGATTACCGTAATTACGGCGCGCATCTCACAGCGTACTAAGCGCAAATACGTGGCAAAATGCGTGCTGCAATTACGCCTTGTGAACATAGCCTTGAATCCTTTTGCAACCTACTGTGTAATGTACTAGGAAATCTAAAAAAATTCTACATACGGTGAAAATGAAAAAAAACAATACTTGCACCATTTTTGCAGGGGTTTTGTTTTTCTGGTGTTCACTCTTTGGTATAAATGATGTGTTTTCTGTATTGTTCAGGTCGGTACGATTCTGGTTACATAAAATATATTGGATTTTCGTTATTTTTCTTCACTTCTTAACTTTGCTGCTGTAGCAACATTTTCTGTAGAGAATAACTTTTTCGTTTTTTTCACCTATGGACCAGAGTGAGGTTGTGTTTTTTGCGGGCTGGTGTCGTTGTTATTGTTATGATTTTGGGATACATGTGCTTTTTTTGATGACTTTATTCAGATTTTTAGGGGATGTTAAATTACCAAAATAAAGTTGGTGTTTGTAATTTTTTTCTTCTATGGTGTTCGGCGTATGGAATACCAATTGGCGATACCAATTATGTGTAGTTTTTTATTTTTTCTATTCTTTTATTTGTAAAATATCTAAGTGCCGTTATTTTTTCTTTTATATAGATAATAAATTCTAAATAAAAGGGGTTTTGCCACAAAGTAAAATTGATGTGAGAAGCTTACAAATGAAATAACAAACATTTTCACCATTTATTATTATTAATAATTCTGTGCCATTTTTGTTTTAGCTGCTCCTTTAGCGATCCATTGTTTACAGCTCGTCGCCAGGGGATACGAACAGGGCTGAGAGCTCCTCAGTCCTGGTCAGATGCTCAAACATCACCTCTCCTCTCAGGCAGCTATTGAGTGTTCAGCCCCAGGTGCTGTCATTCTACTCCTGTCCTCTGTACTCCTTAGTAATTAGTCAAACAGTGCAAATAAATAAAGAAAGAAACCTTAATGAGATCTGTGCATTGATAAAGAGAAATAAAATCCACAGGTTTGGTTCCTGCAGGCATTTGAACCTAGGACCCTGGTGCCTGGAGGCAAAAACTTTACCGCTCAGCTTCTCACAATGCTTTACATAAACAGACCTTTCTTTGACTACAGAGAAGAAAGGCCTGGTGATGTCCTCCTGCTGGGTCACATGATATGTAATTCAAACAGATCACACACGCCCCCTTCTGAGCACACAGAGCTGAAGAGCTGGATGCAGGGGGTATGAAGTGAGATTGGGGCAAAACACTTTAAGTCAGGCATCCTCAAACTGCGGCCCTCCAGCTGTTGGGAAACTACAGCTCCCATCATGCATTATAGAATCTAGAACAGTGGCATGATGGGAGTTGTAGTTCCAAAGCTGGAGGGCCGCAGTTGAGAGCTGCTTTAAGTCAACTAAACCCAACAGATTTGAATAGATTAATTATATACAACTTTATTAATACATTAATTATGTACGATGCTCAGTTGGCATACGCCTACATCAAATGTCAGTAGGGCTTAAAGTTTTATAATTTGGAGGTAAAGACACTTTTAGACATATTATGTTTGCAATAATTAGAAAAATGGATGCACTGATCAAAACATAAACTGCACATTCTACAACGTGATGTCACAGGATTTAGCAAGGTTTTAGTCTTGTTTGAATGTAACAGCCTTTTATGCTGTTCTTTTTGATACTTTATCTACAAAGATTATATTGTAACATTGTAAAATGAGATAAACTTTCTAGCAGATGTGCGACAGAACGTGTGCCAAATGGTTACAGTGTATGTGCTGCTTATAAGCCGTGCACATGGCTGTTCAATTGATATTCGATAATCTGGATGAGTAAAATAAGGATGAATGTAACTCTTTTATGTGATTTGTGTCACTATATCATGTAGCTGTTTTTTTCCTTATGATGAAGCAGTTGCATTGTGGGTAGTTCAGAAGGTTGTAGCCATAACATTAAAATCTAATATTAGTATCACTGAATAGGTTCCCCTGGGCTTCCAAACACAGCTCTGACCTGCATAGCCATGAACTCCACAAGACATCCTCAAAGAGGACCTGTGGCTGTCCCTGATATGTCTGTTTTAGTAAATACTGTACTAGTATCCCCTTGAAATAACATTTCTGGAGCATTTTTGTGTGGTTCCCATTCCCATAAAGTCATTACTAATCTGTCAGCTGGGTGTTACCAGTTGGGGATTTGTCCCTGCACAGTCTGATATTGAACAAATAGTGCAAACTGGAATGGTAACACCCATCTGACAGATTCAGTAATAAATTTCTAGGAGGAATAACAGAGGAACCGCACAAGAGAAGAGGCTCCAGAATTGTTATTTCAGAAGGACCACAAGGATTTACTAAAGCACATGTCAGGAGATGTCACAGGTAGTGTTGAGCGATTATTATCGACAAAGTTGCTATCGGCACGGTTTTAATGTTGATCGGATTTTATAGATCACACGATAATTTAGGTAAAAATCTGTGCATTATTAATATCGCAGCATTTTCGGCGCTTCCTATCATTTTGGCGGCCAGCAAATCAGCTTAGACAATAGAGCAGGGTGAGCTGTGTGTGCGACGTCATGACTGGGATGTGTAGGTTCGTTTGGCGGGAAAAATCACATGCCTTTTTTTTAAATGAAACCCCCTTCCTGTTCTGATCTGGGTGTTTTTTAGGTCTCTGGGAGTGGATTTTGGCGTTTGCCTGTCCTAAGTCAGCAAACGCTAGCGAAATTGTTCTATTTGTTCACAGACGTATGCTTTTGCTTGTGAACTTGAACTTGGTAAATTAGGATTTGCAGATTTTAGGTACTTAGGAGAGAATTTTAAAGGGAAAATTTGCCCGTAAAATCCGTGGGGGGCGGGGGGGGGGGGGGGGAGGGCGAACACGCAAACTCTTTTTAAAAGGGTATGGATATTGTGCAGCCCCGACTTTTTTAATATTGCTTGAATGGCTTTTTATTAACAGTTTTCGGGTTTGAAAATTTTATTTTTATGTTGGGCGGCCTGAATTTTATTAGGTTTACAGTTCTTTTTGAAAAAGGCGGTGTATTTGTTGGGTGAAAATCCCAATTTTTTATCGGTATACATTTCAGTTTGGTGTTTTTTTCCCCTTTTGGCCCAGCCCAAGCTTTTTTGATGAGGCACCTTGCACTTAAATTTGAATACAGCAATTTTGTCGTCATTGCGGGTTTGTTTTTTTTAGGTGCAAAAAAAACCTTTTAAATTACCCCTTTTATACTTTTTCAGATGGGGGTTTTTTTCATTTTTGGCGCAGCCCAGCTTTGTTGATGGGAGCCACCTTGCATTTTTAATATTTAAAACAGGCAATTGTGTAGTCACCACAGGTGAATTGATAGGTGCCAAAAATACCTTTTATTATCCGAATACATTACAGATACGTGTTTTTTGCACTTTTGCCCAGTCCAGATTTGTTGATAGATCTACTTTGCAGTTATATTTGAATCCAGCAATTTTGTTTTGATTTGAGGGATTTGAGAATAGCTGTGATTTGCCGTCTTTTAATAAGAGACTTTCCAAAACTCTTCCATACCTTCTCAAATTTTTATTTTCTGAACATGGAGGGAAATGCAGGTGGTAAGCGAGCAAAGAGGGGGGTTAGGACATGGAGGTAGAGGTACGAGAGAAGGTGCTCCTTCCAGTGCGGGGAAAACAACACGAAAACCCAGTGGATCGTCGGTTGCAGGACCGTCAGGCCTGTCATCGCTGGGTCAAGGCCCTGTGAATCTAAGTAACGAACATCGTCGCCAATCTGTCCTTCAGTGGTTAATGCAACCTGCATCTAGCAGTCTTACCTCCTCGTCCTCCCAGTCCCGGTCACAAATGTCGTCATCAGCATCATCAGCATCCGTCCAACATGAAGCGAAGGCAGCCCAAATGTCAACTCGTGTACCCACCACTGTGGATAATCCATTTTCTGAAGACCTCTTTGATGATAAAATGCGGTTGGTTTCAGAAGGCATGTTAAAAGATCAAGAGGCCAAAGAGGATGATTGTCTCTGCTCTGACGCCCAGTTACTGATGCCATCAGAGGAGGAAAAGGAAGCCGGTCAATCGGCAAAAATCCCAGGCGGTCGGCAACGCCTTGCAGTGCCTGTTGCTTGTAGCCCACAGCTCCTGGATGCAGAATGTCAGGATGAGGAAGTCACCTGTGTTGATGATGATGATGATGACGACATTGCGGATCCAACGTGGTCTTTTCAGCAGAATTTGCTTGTGAGCTTTTTCATCATGGACGAGGAGGAAAGGGACGATGCGGTGTGTCAGTAACGGCTCCCGCCTCAAAAAGGAGAGGGCGGTCGCAGAAGTTCCGGTGATATGATTCCGCCAGCCACGGTCAGCGAAAACCCCCGCTCCTCGCTTATCGCCGTCAAAAGGTCCAGGCCCTCTCAAGCCTGGCCTTTCTTTGAGCAAGCCTCTGATTCACCAGCGATGTCATATGCCACCTTTGCGTAAACCATAAGTAGAGGCAAGAATCTTAGGTGTTTAACCACCACCAACATGTCTAGTCACATGCAGCGAATGCATGAGTTGAAATGGAGGCAACACTTGGCCAAAAAAGGCCAGACCGACGCCGGGCTTCCAACCACTGTCACACCTCTGTCTCCGCCTCCTCCTCCTCCGCCACCACCAAGCGTTCCTCAGCTGCCCAAAGTTTTCTCAGGGTCATGATCAGGATCAGCCTCCGCTTCAGCCTCCACCGTCGCCCGAGAGTACCACCCGCAAACCCCCAGGAGACCCATCCTACCCCTTCTCCTTCCGCCAGTTTGACGACCTGCACCGCGTACAGCGGCCAGTCTAGCAGCCAGCCTTCTGTCTTCCAGGTTTGGGAGAGAAGAAAAAACTTTAAACCCAAACCATCCCAAACCAAAAAACCTGAATGTCGGCATTTTCCGGCTTTTGGCCTTGGAAATGTTGCCCTTCCGTCTGGTGGACACAGATGGGTTCCGTCACGTCATGGCCCTTGCCTGCCCCAATACCAGATGCCGAGAAGGCATTAATGTGCCTGAAAAGACGTCCCAGCCCTGGCCAGCCAGTGTCTCATCTAAAATTTCAAGCGCGTTAACTGTCTGCCATTCTGTGTCCGGAGAAAAGTCCATCTGACCCCCGACACATGGCCTAGTAAGCAGGCCAAGCGGCCGCCTATATCTCTGTGACAGCTCACCTGGGTCAGGGGCGTCTCTTCCATTGGGCCAGGTAGGCCATTGCCCGGGGGCCCCACGATTAGGGGGCCCTCCCGGGCAGCCGCCTATCCTGCCCTGTGGGAGCGCACAGGCCAGGGGCTCTGCCCGGGAGGCAGCCGGGATTCGGGCCGCCTCGCCGGGCTCGGTGTGCCGCTGGGGGAGGCTGGGGTTTCCCGCCTAGCGGGCCCCCCGAAGTACCAGCGCCGGTCTGTGGCCCCCTCATCCCACGGCTGTTTTACATGGGCCGGGTCCAGACCGCATGCAGCCATCACGGCCGCCGCCTGCACACGCGATTGCAAGCCGGCTGGCAGAGGCTGACACAGTGGGATTCTTTGATCCCGTCTGTTTCAGCTCCCCAGGCCCCGCGGCCCCGCACTCTGCGTGGAGGAAGAGAAGGAACTCAGGTGGAGGAAGATTTTTCATTTTTATTTTTTTAAACTACCTTGGCCCTGCCTTACCAATATACTGCCCCCTACCTACCACCCTATTACTGCCCTACTGCTGGTATATACTGCCCTATTCTACCACCTATATACTGCCCTGCTTGCTGGCTATATACTGCCCTGCCTAACAATCTACTGCCTACCTACACCCTTCTATACTCCTGCTTGCCTGGCTATATACTGGCCCTGCCTAACAATATATTGCCTGCCTACCACCTATATTACTGCCCTGTCTGCAACTATATACTGCCTTGGCCTACACCTACTATACTGCCCTGCCTCCCCTAACAATCTCCTGCCCTGACTACCCCCTATCTACTGCCCTGCTTGCCTGGCTATCATACTGCCCTTGCCACCTATTATACTGCCTGCCTACCACCTATATATGCCCTGCCTACCAATATACTGCCCTACCTACCACTCTACTGCCCCAGCCTGTGCATACTATCATGGCCCAGCCTGGTATATACTGGCGCTGCCTGCTATCTATACTGGCCCTCTTTTCTATGGGGATAATACAGGAGGGGCCTACATCATAGGGGGGAGATATTACAGCGGTCTACAATCAACAGGGGGGCAATCAACCTACCTTTACAGGGGACAGCATATCTACTACGTGGCGCTGAAAAACCTACCTACTTCAATCGATGGGCCAGCATTACTACCTACTTATCGATGAGGGGCGCCATAACTGCGGTAGGAAACGGTAGCAATGTGCTGATCAAGTGAGGCTTCTAAGTGTTTTTGCGTTACAATCAGCAGGGAGAGTGGCGGCCGGAGAAGTGGTTATGGCGGAAAGGGAAACGGGCCACAAAGGCACGATTCAGGAGAAGACGACTGTCCGGCCAGGACGCTTCTCCGGTAGAAGTCCCTGGTCTCCGGGTTGGTTATTTAGTACTATACTCGATTAGAGCTTTTTCCCCCCCCCACCCCCCCACACCCCCCCCCCACCCCGCACCTGTTCCTCCTCGTCCCCCCCACCCTGCAACACACATTAGCCCCCAGAGTGGTAATGTTTTATATTTTTTCTTTAGAGTAGAGTTGTTCTTTTTTTTTTTTGGGGGGGGGGGGGGAGGAGAGGGGGTGCCCCCGACACCTCTTGCCAGGGGGCCCATATTGCTGTACAGTCGGCCCTGACTGGGTGGAGCCTGGAGTGGATGGCTTGGGTTGACGGTGGCTCTCAGGCACGGCGCACGCTCTTCAAAACCGAGGGACTGGTGCAGGGTTCTTTCCCCCAAGGTTCTCTGGTGGCATCACGGGCCCAGAGATAAACCAGGCCCGTGTTGAAATTCATCTGTCTTGGAGACCGTCCACACACGTGTCGGAGCTTCGGCGGTTGCTACCGCAACGAGAACGAGCGCTAGCTCGGGGACCAGAACCCTTGTTTTATATGCCAAGGCAAGGTGGTGTGCGATAACGGGCGAAAATCTGCTGGCCGCCCTAAAGACTCGGTAAGCTGGCGCACATCCTTGCCTGGCACCATGTCATGAACCTGTCGTCCCGAAATTTCTAAAGAGCTACCCGGGGTCTAGGTCTGCCTGCTGCAAGAAGGCTCGCGGTCTGAGTTCGCACTTCGCCGTTCGACCCTGTTCGTCCCGCTGGCTGCGTTGCCAGCGTCACGCTCGGCCTCCCCGTCAACCGTTCTCATTGTTTACGTTTGGGCGGGGGCAACACGCTGGACTTTCACCCTCACATGCCTCCAGCGGAGATTGTCTGGTGCAGCGCAATGCTCTTAGCAGTACGAAGTGACACATGGCCTGACAAGCAGCGGGACTCGGGGTGTTGATCCACCGAGAGTGGACGGCAGGTGAAATAGCTTTGACCTTCCTTGCCAGTTTTGAAGCAGCCACCAAAATGGTCAGGTGCGGACAATGCCCTTGTCCAGCCATGAGCACTTTGTGGTGATCTTATTTCTGGAACGGATCGTTGGAAACTCATGAAACAACGGTCCCGCCAGGACGGCAGGGAGGAGACGGACACAGTATGCGGACAGGAAAGCCTTTCTTCCGTCGAATCCACAAGGCCCGGACAGTTTCACAATTTCATCGGTCCTTCATTAGGCAGTGGTTCGGGGTCCAGGGCTAGTGCACGGTGGCGGCATCAAGCTCTCAAGGGTGCATCATTCAGGGCAAGTCAGGGCGTGATGAAGCCGTGCAAGAGAAGCGAGGGGAGGAAGGGTATTCCTGTGGGACACCGACGTTACTGAGTCCCTGCCTTGGAAGAGGGTAGCACGTGCGCGCGAATTTGGAGGTGGAGAGGAAGAGGAGGAAGCTCAGTTTGCTAGTTGCCCTCTTTTTTGACAGAGGCTTGTGAAATCAGGCTTCCTTCTCTCACATCGAGTGCTTGGATGCTCCACTTTCCTCCAACATGATCCTCGCATTAGGCCATCAAAAATGAACAAACAGTTACTGGGTGGCCACCCTCCAGGACCCCCGTACAAAACAAAACTCAGCATTTCCTTCTACCCACAATAGAGAGTAAATGTAGGAACAGGAGACTTTGCTGATTGATCAATGGAGACATCTGTTGCGTCTGCTTCCCATTCTTTTTCCAAATGTCACGGGGGAACAACTTTCAGCGACGGGGACAGCTAGAGTGAAAAGAAGCCTTTAGCGGAAGCACACGCAGCAGCAGGCAAGGTGGCAAAAAAACCCAAAAGGGGAACCGGGCCCAATCTTTATTTTTTCCCCTTTCACCAAGGGAAATGCAATGAGGGAAACACATACCACACAAGACCAGCTTAAATCATGGGATGACTATCTGGGGTCTCAACCCAATTTTTTTGTATGTGTTCCGGCCCCAAATTACATTTCTGGGTATCCAAAATGGACGATGGCCCGAGCTGGGCTCCCCCCAAAACCCCATAAGGTGTTTTTCCGCCCAGCACCAGCGTCATGTCTGACGGACCTTCAACACAGTTTGGAGGAGTCAAACGACAAACGAAATCCGATTTTCCACAGATAATTTTGGATCTTTTTTGGATTTTTCATAAAGATAAATTAAACCCAGGGAAACTCTGATGATATTTTTAGGCCCCCAATTTCCGAGGTCACCGATTAGTTGCCGGTTTTTCCCCTTTCAATTTCTTCAAAAAAGAAATGGTCCTCTTGTTTTTTTTTTTTTTAAAATTATCTTTTCTTACGGGCAAATTTTTTTTATTTTTTTTTTTTTTCCGTTCCCAACAGTTTTTTTGGGCGGGTTTTTTGGTTGTGAGGAAAAGTAAAAGACAGCAAGGTTTTCTTTGACAACACCGTATTCCATTTACTCATTTTTATTTTTTAAAGGAAGTTTTGCATTGCCCTTTGGCTTTGGGGTTATGTTCTTTTGAGATCAGCTAAAATTTAAATGGCCCTTCAAAAACCAGAAATGGGTTCCCTAAGGGGGCATTTTCCCCCTCCCCAATTTTTAATAGTGGATGAGAAGTCAAAATTTAAAATTTTTTGGGGTAAATTTGGCGTGAGTTTACAGTTTATAATCGGCCCTTGGGAAAAAAAAGTGGCTTTTAAAGGTGGCATTTCCCCCCAAAATTTTTAATAGGGCGGGAGAATTCATATTTTAATTTTTTTTTTTGGGGGTTCATGGGCGTAAAGATAAGCTATAATAAAGGTCCTTTGGGAAACAAAAAGGGGCATTTAAGGACTTTTCCTCCCTCAAAAAATTTTTAACAGTGGCATGAGAAGTCATTTTTTTTAAAAATTTTTTTTGGGTCCATGCCGCTTTAAAATTTGCAGCAATACTACGGGTCCAAATTAAAAAAAAAAATGTTGTTGAAAACAGACATTTTTTTTCTTCCAATTGTCAAAAGTGGCTAAAGGGGGTTCATGTTTTAAAAATTTTTTGGGGGGGCTTTTTGCTGTGAAAATTCACCCTATCTACAGGCCAATTAAAAAAAAAAAGGTTGTTTTCTAACAGACATTTTTGTTCTTCACAATTGAAGAAAAGTGCTTAGGGGGTAAAGATTTTTGTTTTTTTTGGGGGCCCATTTTTTTTTGGGGAAAAAAGCGCGACTACGGGGCCCTTTAATTTTTTAAAAAATTGGTTTATAACGGGACATTTTTTTTTTTCAAAAATTTGTCAAGGGGGGGGCCTCAAGGGTGTGGGGGCGCCCAGAAAAAAGAATGGGTGGGGGACACTGTTAATGGACCACATATTGAAAAATAACCTTTTTTTTTGGGCAAGACCCTTTTTAAACATAGCTAGCAACCCCTGTATTGAAAAACCCTTTTTTTAAAATAAAATTTAAAAAAAAGGGGAAACAAAGACATGGGGGGAAATTCCCACCCTGTTTTAAAAAAAATGTTTTTTTCCTTAAAATTAAACTGCAAAAAAAAACCTTTGCATGTAAAAATTTAGCGGGGAAAAAAAAATTTTCCTCTGAATTGTACAAGGGAGGTAAAGGAAGACTTGCCAGATGTAGGTTTTTCGGGGGGGACATGGAGAAATGGAGAAATGACAAGAAAAAAAAACGGGAGACCATTTCCTCCACATTTTTGATTTTAAAATAAAAAAAAGGAATGCCAAGAAAAAGGGCACCTGGGGGGAAACGGGAAGCTTTAAAAAAACCCCCCCAGTTTTTCCCAAGTGAAGCTAAAATTGGTCCGCATTTCAAAGGGAGGGGAAGCGTACCCATTCTTAAATGTGAAAGGGGAAAAGGCTGGGGCCCAAAACCTCACACTTCCGCTTTCCCCCCACTCTGTTCACAGGGACTGTTTTCGTTGCGGCGGCCCCAAAAGGGCTTTTTTTAAAAACCTTTTTGTTAAAAAGATGAGGGCCCGCCAGCTGGGCTCTCACCCCCCACCCCCCCTGTAACTCCGGGGCCCTGGCGGGCTAAACCCTTTGCGGGGTTAATAAAAGACAAAAACCGCTAGGGGGGGGGGTTTTCCCCACTTGCAACCCACGTAAGTCTGGCCCTGGCAGCTGGGGCCCTATTTTGTTAATAAGGGACGGACGCTAGCCGGGGCTCTCACCGAAAACCCCAAAAAACCCTGTAAGTTGGCCCTGGCATCTGGCCCTCCTTTGTTAACTAGGGGTTTGAGGGCCCGCACTGGCTCTCCCCCGCCCAATTTGAAAGGGTCTGGCCCTGGCGCTGGACCCCCACTGTTAACAGATGGGCTAAACGGCAGAAACTGGGCTCTCACCGTTAGGGGCAATCAGGAGAGCTTCAAATTTTTTTAAAAAAAATCGGGGTTTTTTAAAAAAGGTGATTTTTTGTGGGGTTTAAAAGGTAGGTGAAAAAAAGGGGCTCCGGGGTTGGCACAAATTCCCACAATTTTTGGTTTAAAAATGTTTGGGGCTGGAGCCCACTATGGGGTCGAAATCTTTTTAAATCTCCAGGGAGTCTGTACCTAATCACTGAAGAAGGTTTTTTGGGAAAAAAAAAATGATACCATTGAATTGTTTGGCTAAATTTAAATTCTCAAAAAGCCAAGGGCAAATGCCCTTTAAACCCTAAGAAGTGTTTTGGGGTTTTAAATTCAGGACTTTGTATTATTTATGGGGTGGGGGGACGAATTAACACATTTTCATGTGTAAAAAATCCCTTTTAAAAAAAACGGGCGGGGAAAGGGGTGTAGGTTGTATGAAAATCACACTTAAAAAAAAAGCAAAATGATAAAAATGAAAAAATATAAAAAAAAATTCACTAAATAAATTCGTAAAAAATGTCGGGTTACCAAAAAAATAACTAAATGCCGCCCACTGTACAAAATAGCATAGTCCCACTTTGTGATCTGGGGTCAAACAGGTTTAGGGGCATGTGTGGTAAGAAAGATATAGTAAATGTCCAGTTCAACAAAATGGGGGTTCAAAGATCTTTTTCCCACACTTTTTAATCTGTGGGTCGCGGTTTTAAGGGTCATTTGCGGTACGGGGACGAATCTCCGCCCCTCCCGGGCCCTTCTTCTCCGCTCTCCCCTGTCAACCCTCAATAACTGTCTCCAAGATTTCTCCCGTGTTCCCCCTATTTGGAAACTACCCCCCCAACCCTCGCTTCACCACCCTCAAAAGCACCTTTTAAAAAAACCAATCTTTCAGGATTGCCTAAACCACAAAACCTCGCATTTTCACTACCCAAATTGTCCCCCCCTTCACCTTCTGTTCTTACCCCCCTTTCCCTTGTAGACTGTAAGCCCCAAAGGGCGGGCCCCTCTCCCCTTTCCCTTACCAAATTGTTAGTTGAATTTTTGCACCTTTGTACTTGTTTGACCTATGTTATGTATGAACCTGATGTCAGCGCTCGGAACCAAGGGGGCTCAAAAATAAATAATAAAAATAAAAGTCAATGTCCAGTTCAACTAAAAAAGGTGGTTTAAAGACTCCTTTTTCCCCGGGACTTTTTAAATCTGGGGGTCATGCAGGTTTGGGGCTCATCGTGGCCCAGGACAGGTATGTGAATGTCCAGTGAAACTAAAATGGTGGTTCAAAGATCCCTTTTCCCAATTTTTAAACTGTGGGTCAGACGGTTTTTAAAGGTCATCCTCGGGTACGGGCAGATAAGTCAATGTCCTGTTCAATACAAAAGGTGGTTGAAAGACCTTTTTGTGGCACTTTTTAATCTGGGCGTCAGCAGGTTTGGGGCTATGCTTTTCGTTCCAGGACAGGGTTTTCAAGTCCAGGGGCAAGTAAAATGATGGGTTTAAATCATACTGCCTTCTTGGGCCCTTTTTTAAATTTTTGGGGGATGCAGGGTTTAAGGGGGAAATTGTGGACGACAGGGAATGAATTGGGGGTGTGACTTTTTTTTCTTGGGCTTTTTAAAAAACCTGTTGTGTTTGCCAAAGGGTTTCAGTATCCAAATTTTAAAGGGTTTTGGATGTTTTAATTCCAGTTTCCAGCTCTGTTTGGGGGGGGAAGAATGAAAGGGTTTTTTTGCTCTACCATAGACTTTAATGGTCTTTGGCGATAACTTTTATTTTTATGGAAATCTTTGATAATTGCCCGATTCGGAAATATCGACAAAGCGATTTGCAACGTAATCACTAACACATTAAAGATTCTTTTTTTTGCGTGTTTAGCACCAGCAATTGTCCCGTAGTTTGCCTAATACATCATTCAACAACAGGATGATCAAATTTGGGACCCTCAGCGCAAATTCAACATTCTACTTATCATAAAAACAACTTATCTGAAAATGAAACAACATTGCCTCATGCCTTGCTCCTTGTTTCGCGTGGAGTCTGGGGCAGTCTTTGTTCCAATTGGTAT